>CANXYI010281785.1:0-15908 GCA_948208565.1 Hura crepitans | reverse complement strand
GCCTAATCCTATTATGCCTTCTATCTAGAATAGGCCTAACTTAATTTCACCTCAAACAAGACTTAAATGTTATAGGCCATTATCTTTGCATATGCCTTAAATACAAGAGGTCATTAGGCCTAATTAAGCCCATATTTGAGCTTATGCTTCCCCTGATGATGCCTAGGTAAGCCCACCTAGGAAAAATGACTATGATCACATGTGTGGGAGTAATAAGGTTAGAATGCTTATTGCTTTTGTTTATCCTTGTACATCTGACATGTATCTTTTTTGTATACACACACATGATATTATATTATACCTACTTGTATAAATGCACCATGTATATCTCATGAGTTTTTATTCCATACATATAATGTCCTAATTCATATCTATTTCATATAGGTTTAGGTATATCTCGTGACCCATACATCAACTATACATGTAGGTATATTATATATCTATATGACCATAAAGAATGAGTGCATCATGTATCATTCATGCATCTTGTAAAAATGTATATTCATATTTGTCATGAACATCTAAAAGCCATGCATACATCTTCACAAATGTCTCCATCTTTATATGCCTAAGATCTCCCATGCATTTTTATACGTATCTTCATATATATACACATATATTTTACATGTATCTTCACATGATGTACCTCTATGCATACATTTTATATACATTTATCTTTATCTTGTACACTAATATGTGTTGCATATAGTATTAATCCTCTTAGGCATCAAGGTAATGTAATAAGGCATAGCACACAAATATCACTCTAGTCCCTAACCATGTCATTCCCCAAACATGGCATATGCATAAGCACCTTACTATCTTAAAGCATGCATCATTAATTATATGGGTAAAACCATCCATATATGTGCTTATCATGTCTTTGCTAAAATCATTCTAATCAACCATCTTACCTACTGTAGGTGTAACATTCATTCATCTAATATGGCAACCTCATCCATATCCACCTATATTTATTGCCTTTAGGTTGCATCCTCTATAACATCACATTAACATGACATGCATCTTGTATCATTACATATAGACACATAACTTCACCCATTCCCCAACACTAGAATAGGCATTCAAACCTCATTCATATTTACACACATAAAAGTTGCATCATATGCACACACACTTAGCATAATCCTATATCATTCACACTTCATACTAGCATACTAACCATGCATCAAAGGGTACCATCTTGTAAAACTTCATTGACTTTTTACTCATGCATCTTGTAAAAACATTAACTATCAATACCATACATCCACACATATACATGCATCATATTTGTTCATACATTTTCAATCACACATGAGACATAGAGCACACATATTAGGCATCAATAGGAACAATGTATAACATTAGGCAACTCTACAAATTGTGCACTAGAATTAAAGGCTTTTATGCATCAACTAAAACACATGCATTAGAGTTATATGCTTTCATTCATACATCAACATATGTTGCATATGAATAACACTACCCCATTCATACTACTTAGGCTTAGGCTTAGTTAAGTATCATTGATCTGTAATGCCCTAGGTTGTATATGTTGTAAATACACTTCATCTAGGTATATCTCATACTTGCACATATTATTCCTTAGCATTCATCCCCATATTAGGACCTTCTAACCTCACCCATCCATACATAATATAGGCATATATAACATCTAAGGAATAAGCACTTCACATATGTATCTCATAACTATATATACCTCACAACCATTCATGTAATATATATCCACATAAAGCTATACATACATCTTCACATGTATACACCCTCACATGCATCTTACAAGAGCCATTAACATGTCTTGCACCATAATGAGCATGCATCATTCATCAAGCATTCATCTACCCTTAGAAAACTCACTAGTCATACATCATTCTTCCATACATGCAACCACGTAATATAGGTGCCACATGCATTCATTTATAGGAATCTTAACCATATTCACCTGCATTTACAGTTTCTATATGTTACCTATGAACTCGTATCTGCACATATACCTAACAATACCTCACTTAGCATAAGTATCACACTCATTCATTAAACTACACCATGTATAATGCTTGAAACATGTATCATATCATATTGCAGCACAATTATTTGCTACCCTTATTGTAAATGTGTATCACTTTCATCATATAGTACCGTAGAAGTTATGTATCATGACACATGTGTCATTAGATATACATTAAATTATGCACAATGTACGTAAGCATACATGACACATACTAAAGTGCATATAGGAAATACATCCATGCATTCAACATATAGCTTAAATTATGCATCATCCTAACTGTCTGTGTATACATCTTTTATAGATAATTCTTTTCTTGGACTCACCAATCGACATACCTCTGCTTCTCTATCTAAAAGATCATTTTGCTTCTACCCCTAACTATAGTTGATGATCAAGATGCCCTTATTTCTTGAAAGGAATTAATCACTACATTAGATCACTTTAGATAAGGAATGCTACCAATTACCTTAGCTGTATTGGCTAGGAATGCTCCTAAGTCTAAGATAGAATATCAAGATACTCCCTTTACACGTAGAGAATTCTTTAAGGCTTTCATAATTTTTAAGTAAGAAATATTACAAGTTGTCAATCATGCTATAACTGATGTAGTTCTTGATGCTTATTATCTTAAGAGCCATAAAATGAAGAAAAAGTATCCAAGTAGGAAGAGGCCCTGCCTTACAAATATAAGACCTAGTTATATCAACACCCCAACAATGAACAAAGAAGGTCACTTCAATTTAATCAAACCCTTATCATGGCATTTTAAGAAATTGGTACTAGAAGAAAAGCTACAACCACTCCTATTTCAACTAGCCAAAAGGCAAAACAAGTTAAGACATTATTTTGATCTCTTCTGTTAATATCACACATACATGGTATCACATATATGAATGTTGGACTCTTCATGCTATAATTTAAGAACTTACTAATGAAGAGTGAATCTCACCCTCCAACTTCTTAAATATGAGGAAGTTCAAGCTTATACCCGATCCTTTCTTTTGTGTTTTTGAAAATGCTTCATGTCCTAGAATACATAAACTTCATTTTTTTTCTCTTCAATAAAATGTTCTTTATTTCGTTTCCTTTGTATGATGTTTTTCCATATGATATCATGCACATTGATAATTATCACATATGAGACATTAATTCAATTATGACTAGTTTGTTTAATTTTAGCATGAGTAAGCATCTTAGGTCACATTTTCTATAACTCTTGATATGAGAGAAGAGATATAAAAAAAATAAATAAAAATAATAAATAAAAATAAAAATAAAAAGAGGAGTTTATCCTAAGGAAACTTATAGCAAACAAGCTGTGCCCATGGCATTAAAATCTTAACTCAATTAGCTTTTTATTAGATCTTAGCCAAAAAAAAAAATCCAAGGAATTTCACACCTCAAATTTGTCTCCTTCTACTCTTATCACCTATGATCTTCCATAATGCTACTAAATAAACCCTGGGATCAGTTTTGCAATCAAACCTATAGGCACACATGAAGTTCACTAGAAGTTGTCTATCATTTTTTATACTAGACTCTTGAAGTAAGCTATCAAAATCATCACGAAGGAGATTTGATTTTGGTAGTGCTAGCTAGGCCTTAAAAAAACTCTTTTTCATACCAATGTTAAGCTTAATGCTATTCTTAACATTCACAAAAAAGGTCTAAATAATCATTTTATGCCTTAAGTACCAATAATCAAAAGGGGAGCCCTAAATGGGTGGCTTTTTCCTATATGAAGATCTTATTGCATAAAAAGGGTCTAAATCCCCAAATAACCCTTTGTTATAAGATTAAGAATCTTTTTTTTATAAGAGAGAAAAGCCAGCATTACACTTGGAAGTGAAGAGCCTTACACCAAACCGTATTAAGGTTGCAAAAAGTTCAGTAATGCTATTAATAAATAAGGTAAACACATAAAAAATATAAAATGAAAACAATAATCCTTGCTAGGTCAAAAACCTTTCGAAATAGCCTAGGCAAAAGTTAGAGGAATTGAGAGAAAATATTCAACCATAAAAATCCTAGTGGCAGGTTGATAATAAGAGTTTAGTATAATGATGACTAAGGTGTTTAGATGTAGAAATTAAGTGAACCAAGTTTAATTGTGTTAAATGTTTTTACAGTAATTATCTTCATGCACATGTGCTGCCAAATGACAAGTCACACCATGTAAAGTAACCAAAAGTTCTTTGCCTTGTTATTTATCATACCACTAAACCTCATCAAATAAAATTAACCTATGGTTCCTTTCTTTGAATAACCAATATTCATGATAGTGGTGGAGGGGTTAATCTTTAACAAGAATAGGCTAAGTTAGTAAAAGTACACCACTCGTCGATTGAGGCATCAAAATCACAAAATCTTTGTATATAGCTTTGTAAAAAAAAGAAAATAAAGGGAAAAAAAGCCTGCTAGTGTAAAAACCTAAATCGATAGGTGTATTAGGTAAAAATTAGGGTGAAGAAAAGACTATAAAAAAAGGAAAAAAAAAGATAATTTCAAGAGAAGAGGGGGCATCATTGGTCAATGGCAAAATGTCTACCTCGATAACCATAACATCTTACATTACTTTAGACAAGAACTATTGATTCATTAGAAACCTAGCCCAAAACTATCTGAACCTAAATCTTCTTTATAAGGAGTCTAAGGAAAGAGTGATCTCAATGACAATGTTTTGTGCTTGAAAATGCATTTGTGTACACATTTATTAAGAGAGTCTTAGTACATGCATCATTTGTATGTCTTCATTTAGCATATTAGATAAGCACATTTGACATATATATCATTCCACATAAGATATGCTTAAACATGTGTCTTGCATCACAAGCCATCTCATATACCACTTTATCCTATAACTTCACCTTTTTGTGCATATTGTTTAGGCATACTTATGCATCATTCATTTATACCAATATTAACTATCCATTTTGCATTCACATTTTACCTAGACGCATCATGTAGACTTCATCTCACATAACGTAGGTATCACTCCCATTCAATTGCTCACTCTCATACCCACTATGCCTATACATATATCTGCCTTTATCATTCATCTTATATCATAGGATTCATTTATTCAATATAAGAAAAGATGCATTCGTCACTCGGTATATAATTATTCATCTTATATCATTCAATCACTTATTTATGAGAAGATCCATTCATCTTGTAGCTGCCTATAGGTACATTAATAGGCATGGACCATTCATTTAAATTCCTCATTTATTTAGAAACATGCATCACCACAACCATTGAATGCATACCTCACCATATCTTTTTGTTTGAAAGGAAATTAAGAACCAACACACATCATTTAATTTATTCAACAATAATGTAGTTAGCCAATAAACATCTATCTACTCATCATGTAATCACCACATTTAGTCACTAGTGTCTTCTCATTCACCACCTTTGTGCCTCTACACTTATTCATCAAAAATAGGATAGAATTCACTTATTCAAAAGAAAACTAGGTAATCACATCTAAGTATGAGACACGTTCATATATAGGCTAATTCATAAACTCACATTAAGTAAGCATCTATGTACATAAAATTATTAATAGAGTCCAGCATATTTATTTAGAAGAATCATTCATTTAGAAGAATTAGGTATGAATCATTCATTATGTTTACGTGCATCTATACTAACATGCATGCATTATCATTCATCATTCTGCATAAGCATCTTATCCAAACATATAGCTTATAGAGTTTAGAAACACAAAACATACACATCATATAAGATTGAGTTACATTTATTCATGCATCATAAGAAAAAAAATACCTATTGGTTTATGCATATTCATTCATCTAGGAAAAAAAGTTATGTTCACCACACAGTTGCCTATTCATGCATAGCCTTTACAAATGCACATCTCACTCATATAAATGACACCTTATGCAAAATGCATCAGTTCCTTCACTAGACATGTTTATATTTACACACCTATGCATGTATAGTCAAAGTTTACATAGGATTACCCAAATCTTATGATACATGCTTATTCATCATTCAAAGTATTGTTCATTCATCAGCATATACATTAGCATTCACCTATATACGTTCACCATTCAATAAAAAAACTCAAACATTTCAAATTTATATAGAATTTGCAAATAGTATATGTACATATACATATACATACATACATATATATATATATATATATATATATATATATATAAGTTGTTGGTCCACTCTTCTCTACTCCTCCTCACTCTTGATTTCCTCATCATTAGAAGAAACCACCAACTTCTCAACAATCTTCAATGCCTTCAGCTTTCTCTTGTCAACACAGAGTGAAGCCACCCTCCTAGCCAACTCATTCTATAAAAGAATGAGGGATCAATACATGCCTTGTATACATTCACATTCGCACAAACTAACCATTGCAAAAAAATACTTATGTTAAAAACTTGAGTCTTGTACACCATCACCTGCCTAAAGGCCTCTACTACATGAGTAGTTCTCTCCATAGAGCCCTTCTTACCTATCTGAATCAAAATAAAAAAAAGTGTCACACAAAGTTAAGTCAACATAATGATCAATAAAAGTTAAAAGGGACCATACTAGTGTGGTGTTTTCTAGTGTGAAAGGAATTAGCCAATTATCTTTGATGCAAAGGAAATTAGAGGATAACTCTCCATCCATACCATACCGCATATAGCTCAACTCCGATACATCAATCAAGGTCCCTACAACCTCATAAGTAATGATGATTGACCAGTAGATGGATTTGAGACTTCACTCTTGATAGTACATGTAGAAGGAGGCAAAAACTAAAAACCCTGAGAACTAAGAACTATCCTCGCCCTCTTTTAAGCCAAAAAAGTGTCAACTTCAGAAGTGGTAGTAGCAGGCTACAATATGACACATAGTTAAAAGTTGGCTTAGAAAATAATGAGTAAGAGATTAAGTAATTCACTTGAAGAGGAGGTCCTAAAGTGTAAAGCACCTGAGGTAGCAAGTGGATCAATGCCCAAGAGAGGTAACCCTCCTCGTCACTTTCCATTAATGTCCTCTCGAGTATACTTACAATCATGCCTCATACAAACTCTAAATCACTGATATATCTCTTGAATAGCATTAAGTTAGAAGGACTTTATTAGAATGTGATGTGCATTGAGCCTATGTGCCAACCTAGTACCTTTTCTCTTAAAAACCATGAATAAGCCTCAGAGGTAGTTAGTAACATCCTACAAAAGGATAGCTCTTGAACATAATGTAGAAAGTTTGGCATCTTTTTAAGGGGAAAGATCCACCATGCCAAATTAATTTGTAAAGGTAAGTAGTAATTTTAACCAACCAAATTACTTATAATGGATTTTTATGTATAGGAATACTCACATCTGACCAAGCTTGGGAATTGAGGTATTGTTGATGCTAAATCAAAGAAGATGCATTCTAAGGCCCCAAAGATGGTCGAACCCATCTATTTATCATTTGTATAAGCAGGGAATGTCCAACTTGTATGGTTGAGGCAATAAATAAAGCTCGTACACCCAAACCTATGAAAAGCAAAGGTATAAAGTCAAATATGGGAAAGGTGACAAGAAGTGAAAAGGGATTGAAATGGATTACTCACTAGAACACTTGATACGAAGCCCTGCACAAACCAATGGCTTTTTGGTATGAACAACTATATCCAAACTTCTAAAAATCCAACCAAGTGAGGAATAACACCAATTCCAGAAGCCAATACACTCAAACTACTCTAGAATAAGAAAAAAGCTTTAACTCACATTACCATTAGATTAGCAAATAATGTGGTACCCAATAAGTATAAGATAAAGTAGCACACATGCTGATCAACCTCAGACTAATAAGATAAAGCTACATCTATCCACCTCTTATACAAATAAGTACAATAGATACTCCTAGAATGCTCTTGAGGTACAAACCCCAATAGCTCTTTCACCTCCTATAGTTGAAGTGAAGGGTAGCGATAGCAAGCATTAAAAGAAATGGCCCTCCTAGTGCAAGGTACTTTAGTAATGAAGGCCTAATTGAAAGGAGTTATTACTAGCTCCCTGAATGATAGGTAAAAGGTGTACATGGTATCTATCCACCTATCCAGAAGAGCTCAGAGAGCTTGTAAGTCCCAATAAAAATCTCCACCAACTAAGTGGTTTACATATGTCTAGAATCCTATCACTCTCATCCTACTTTTAATAGGAATAGGCATCACAGAATACCATTATTATAATTCAGATAGGGTGCCTTTGTACTTAAGGTGTGTCTATAAAAGATAAACAAAGTTAAGTAAGATAAATGTCTGTATGGAGCAAAGCCTCTAATAAAGGTGTTTGCACGGATAAAAATCAAGTAAGCCCCAATAATTCTGCATGGACTAAAAAAAAAGCAGATTTCATAATAACCCACAGTGAGGCTAAACATACATAAGGTATAAAACTATGAACAAGGCTGCACGGATAACAAACACATGTAAACAACAGTCCACATAGACTCCATACAACCTTTACTCATTTTGTATGGACTTTCTTATCAACCACATACAGAATGTCTCATCATCCAATGCTAATGATTCTAAAAAGTTAAGCTAAAGATAGGTATATAAGGTCCTAGTCAACCCTAGGTGAATCAAGTCTGCACAGATTTATTAAACCAATGACAAATAATAGGAAGAAGATGAAGTAAAACCTATAATGACACACATAAATGGAAGAAAACTCACTTAGGGGCACACTTCTGAGCATGTGTGGTGAGCCAAATCAGCCAGACTAGGAGTCAGGACACCAAAATGAACTTTGTTCACTAGAGCGACCTTCCATGGATGGTTGATCAACACAGAAGGCATGAAACCATCCAAAATAGGCATGCAAATGTCTTCCACTAGAGGAGGAGACGAAGGAGAAGAAGTCGTAGCTAGAGGAAGAGGAAACACCATTAGAGTCCCCTCACATATTATGACTATAACACCCTCTATTGGATTCTTGAAGAAATCCAATAAGTGGTGTACTTCCTGCTAGCTCACCCATCCTGACTTCTCCCACAGTCATTTATTTAACTTTTACTTATGTTGCACTAATTAGTACTATCTGGCTCCAAACTCAAAACTATCTATTCCTATAGTTTATTTAGGTTTATGTTATCATATTCATATAGTTATAGAATGATTTCAATATATACAAATATTTCCTAAAAATTCAACAGCATAACGGCTGCTCGAGTCACTATTCTAAAATTTTTCAACCTGTAAAACACTTCTATAACAATTTATCACATCTCTTAGACCCTTCTGGTTCCTCAGATATCAACCTATCATCATCATCTATCAAACAATAATCACAGGCCTTAGGCCACAATCAAGAAAACACATAGAGCCCTAGGCTCATAAACCATTCACATAAGGCATACATACACAAAAGGATTAACAACTGATCATTTACAACATAATCAATACGTATATACAAATATAATTCTATGTCCCTTTATACATCACACCCATTTTCCCTACCGAGTACATAGAGTGCAAAAGATATACAAATGTACATGATTAACCTTCTCAAAATTGACCTACGAACTCCCCTACCCATTTTACGAGGCTACGTCCTTGTTCTTGGTACCTGCACATCGAAACAGGTACATAGAGTAGATAATACTCAGTGGAGAATTCAAACATTTACAACATGCTAGTAGTTTATCCATGTATAATACTCCTGCTCTTATCTTGTTTTGATATCCAAGTTTAACTTAGAATACAAGCATACAAAATTACCATTTTACCCCTGGGGTGTTTTAGTCTATACATTATCCAGTTAATCACTATAACTCATTGAAGTTCTGTTTTAGGTCCAATATTACTCATTACATGCATAATCTTACAAAAATTAAGTCATTAAACATTATCAGTGGAAAATTACCAAAATGCCCCTGTGTTATATTTTATGGCCATATGTAAATTATATTAATTTTATTTAATTGCTTTAGTTGGCCTATCTCAGGAGATAACCTTGATAGACACTGGATCTAGAGGGAAAATAAACTAGTGTAGTGGTCTACTTTTCTAGACCTTTACCACTGTACCGGCTTAATTAAATTCTAGCACCCAAGGTGCAAATAACAAGGAGTTATCTGCCCAACAGACTAGTCTATCTAATATACTAGTGCAGTGGCCCTCAGGGACCTACACCACAACACTGGTATCATATAAAAGATTAGTGATGAAGTGGTTGTGTCTGCCCAGCAGACTGGTATGTCTAATAAACTTGTGTAGTGGCCCTCAAAGATCTATGCCGATGCACCGGCAATATTAAATCTAGCATCAAATGGCAAGGATATAAATTTTTCTATCCAACATACTAGTACAGTGGCCCTAATAGGGACCTATGTTGCTATACCAACCCTGTCTGAAAGGTAGATAGTGTAGCAGCTGCTAAGGATCCCTAAGTTGATCGATCAACCCAACCAGTGGGTGTCTATCTAATAGGCCATTTAACCTTAAACTGTTTCCATTTCTTTATTGATTGACTTTTTATAATATTATAAACTCAAAAACAAATAGTTATAATTTTTATAGCATAGTTAGAATTTAGCCCGGTCTGGTATGGCTATAAATAGGTTGTACCAAGTGAATTATCAGAAAACATACTCAAGGTTATAATTGCCAATAATTATCATATATTATGCTAGCTTCAATTCCATAAGCATTTCACAATTTTAGGACATTCACTTTCTAGGGAATTTATTAGTTTAGGTAATGGTCATTTTAGGATAGCTACAGGTCATTGCGGTAAGGTTCCATTAAACTTTTTAGGTTAATTTCTCTTTATTCTTCAATGCAGTTTCCACCAGTTATGTCATGTATTCATAGGCCTAAAGCCAATCACAAACTTAGGCCATAAATAAAGCCAAAATCTAGGCACACATGCCATTACAAAAGAACATACCATCTTAGCTATTTTAGGCACAAAACTTAGGTACATTGAGCATTCACAAACCATAGCCCCTAAAGGCAATTTTAATTCAACTTTCATACTTGATTTCTAGTCAATTTCTAAGGTTATTTTAAAGCCATTTTATCACTACATGTCATGCCATTTTAAGGTATACATTAGCTAAGTTCATACCACTATAACATCATGTATTACATATACATTATCTTATGTCACCATATACACTTAACTTGCCCACATACCATACTTACTAAGCCTCCCTATAGCTTTTATACCTCTCGGCCACTAAGGGTTTTATTTCTTATTCATGCATTTTGATATCATTTATCATACACAGACCTTGCATATTACTATGCTCGCATATATCCACACATGTATACTTCATATCAAGCATATCATACCATTGCACAAGCCATACGTACCTAAGCCATACACCATACACATATATACATACTTTGTATCAATTATTCATACATTATAGGTCTAAAGCACATGCATTTCTAGCCTCAAACACTACCTAAAACCACACTAAAAAAGCCATACATATTCATACCCATGAGACAAGCTCTCGGCCATACTTACAACTCATGCCAATCATGTATATTTCCATCAATTTATAAGGAATACCATTACATATCTATGCTAAAGCCATTAAATTATGCTTTAAACATCATAAGCAAAATTTAACTACTTGTACCCCTCTTGGCCAGCAATAATATTACATGTACATTACTTTTATTTCATCTACCAACCATGCAATTTACATTCCCTTATGCCATACACTAAAATCCTTCATTGAGAACATCTATCCAAGCACTTTTATGCATTCAAACCACCCTTAGCTTAAAGGAAAAGCTACTAAAATTGAATGGCATGAAGTGAAAGGTGGAATTCACTTACCTCACACTTCAAAGATGAAGAATCCACCCTTCAAGCCTCTCAAAGCTCACTACTAGCCTACTACAGTACACTTTCCTCCTTTCTTTCAAGCTCCTTTTTGCTTTAATTCACCTAAAAAAGCCATAAAAATCCATCCCCATAGATGTTAGGCATCTTACACACCTAATTCTAGCAAGAAAAACCAAGGAAAAACTCAAGAAACCATAAGAGGACTCACCTTGGCTGCTTGTTGGATAGCTTTTATCTAATAAATTTTGGATTGGACACGTAAAATTTTTATTGCACAAAAGGGTAGCTTATAGTCCAAAATGAATTATTGGTTCTGCTAAATATTTAAATTTTGCCTTTTTCATCAAATTAAAGCCCCTTGAAGTTTCATGACTAGTGTCACTGCCTCGATTTATGTGTAAGTGACTCGAAACCCTGGGCACACTTTAAAACACAGGCATTATAGTGACATTACTGAAGAAAAAGGAAAAAGAGCTGAAGGAGTGAGAAGAAGCCATTGGAGGTTTCTTTTGGAAGGAAAATAGAGAAAGAAGAAATAATGAAATGAAGAAGAGAGGAAAATTGACAATTATCAATCTATTGCAAAACATCCACATAGGTTTACCTTACCTATATTCGTATAGATTTATACCTTGACCCACTTACCACTTATTCTTTAGTCCACATGAATTAATCTCATGACCCCATAAATACGTCTACACAGACTTATAGATTCTTTTCACATGCTTATTTTCTCATAGCCCACATAGGCTTTATCATCACATTCACAACAAACTCCTTTTGCAGACATATATAAATTTCATACACATATGTATGCATTGCATGTAACACTTCTAAGCACTTTATGATTCATAAACAAGCAGGTATACCCCATTTTCGTTTAGGATCCCTTACACTATTCAAATACACACATGCATGACATTAGCCGTATGCATGTGGTCTCCATAAATTATTCATAATAAATAACATACATAACATATTTAACATCTTGTATTCACACATGGTTAATGACTTAAAGATATAATTAGGCTCTCATAAGTCGAACATACAATATTCAAATCATTATTAAGGTAGGCAACTACTTGGTTTTCTTTGAATCAAAGTCTCATCCATAACTCACGAAAGCTAGGTACGTATAACAAACCTACCATGCCAAACTGATACTAACTCCTACCACATTTTCTTTTACAGGATTCAACTCTATGCTCAAATTTAACTCTATGTCTAATCCAATTCTCTCAGATTTAACTCAACTCAATGTCCAATATAATTCTTTAGATTTGACTCTATGTCCAATCTAATTATCTCATATTTAACTCCATGTCCACTTTAATTCTCTCATATTTAACTCCGTGCCCAATCCAATTCTTTCACATTCAACTTCATTTCGAGATTTGATTTAGTGTCTAATATAATTTCTCTAGGGATTAACCTAACTAGCCAATCCAAAACTTTTTTCCATCTCAGTCAAACCTCATTGGTCAAATAACCTTAGGTACGATCAAAATTTCTTTCATACATGATCAAACTTTATCGATTAGACAACTTTAGGCACAAATCAAAATATCTTCCACTTAGACAAACCTTATCGATTAAATAACCTTAGGCACAATCAAAACATCTCCTATCTCGATAAAATCTCATTGGTCAAACCACCTTAGGTGTGATCAAAATTCCTTTCCATCTCGGTCAAACCTCATCGATCAAAGAACCTTAGGTGAAATCAAAATTCCTTTCATCTCGATCAAACCTCATTGGTCAAACAACCTTAGATGTGGTCAAAATTTCTTTCACACATGTTCAAACATCATCAATCAAACAACCTTATGTGCGATTAAAATTTCTTTCACTCATGGTCAAACCTCATCAATTAAACAACCTTAGGTGTGATTAAAATTTCTTTTCATCCGATCAAATAACCTTAGGCATGATCAAAACATCTTCCATTTAGTCAAACTTATTAGTCAAACAACTTTAGATACAATAAAAAATATTTAATTGTGAGTGTACAAATTATATCATAAAGACATGAGATAGTAAGCTAGAATGTGAAGAGGTGAAACAACAAGACTACAAAGTAAAAACATGTTTAGATATAGTTGGATTTTCACTTTCCCTAAGGATGAACATGCACTTATCTTTGATGTAGTTCATCTTCATAATATCAATTCTTTTTTTCTCTAAGGGAAGATATAACTCAGGTCTAGCAAGCTTTTGCAATGATTCAAAGGTCGGTATCTGTATTCGATGTAACTTTGTGCTAGGTAAGTATACCTTCAGGTAAGTATCTCTAACATAAGTACTTTGATGTGCACTATTGCTTTAGCATTTCATAACAGACATCAAAGTGGGGGCAACTATAGACACCTCACTTTTTAGCCTATGATGATAACCAGAGACATGCTCTTAAGCAATGGCACTAATCCCTTAGGAATCCAATCTGTATGGACCTATTTTAGCCCCTAAAATATAGTTCGTATGGATAAACCCCACTTAAATCTATACTAGCCCAATCCTCCTTATCAAGCCCATAGCCCAAGGTTCACACAAAAAAGCCCAAGCATTATCTGTACATACTTGTTAAAACTTAGGCCAAGACTTAGCCCAAAGCGCATAGACTGGCGAGAAAACATACCACATAAGTTCACATGAACCAAGTAGTCTAAGTTTGCACAGACCAAGTAGTTTAGGTTCGCATGGACTTATTAATAAAACCTTCTAAAAGCATGACATCCTTATCTAGATAATGAATCCCAGTCCTAGTAGAACTCTACCACCTCTAAATAGGATATCCTAACCCCAAAACCTATAAATAGCCCTCATAGGGTATGAGAGGAGGGGGAAGCTCGGAGGCTCTTCAAGAATAGTGTTTTGAGCATCTAAGAGATCCATTTCATAAGTTCATATGAGAACTCTAACAAGAATTCGATTTACTAGTCCTTTTAACCCCTATTCAAAACTATTCTTTTTCTAAACCTCTACTTTTTTTGTACCATTGTTTAAGAGTTCAATCACAAGGTAAGATCTAAGGCCTTCTATTGAATATTAGTGCATACATTTATTATTCACAAGGGCTGATGATCTCCCATGATTGGCCATCAATAAGGTGATTTACCATGATCCTTATATTGGCTATAAGAGTAGTTAGGACACCTTTATAAATTGTTCTTTGCAAGTAAATTGACTCTAGAGGTGTTATAATTATTCTACCATCTTGATAACAATCACACAAACCACTCGATTTGAACATGCACACATCCGTGCAAACTTCCTCTCATGAGGAATATAGTTCACACAAACTTAATTTTTGTGTTGTTTTGATTGCCCTTTGTGAATCCTTTTTATTATATGCCATGTTTGTGCATACGCATGCTGATATATCCTATGAATGATGCATGAATATTGTGTATACATAGAATTGGCATGTAGTCCACATGGACTCTCTCTCTTAAGGATCATAGTCTATACGGGCATGTAGGATTTGTATGTATCTGTGATGATGTGTAGTTTGTATGAACCCCCTTTTACAAGGAACGTGCTCTACACGGACGATCTTATTCTATTTGTATCTGCTACTATTTATAGCCCCCACTGACTTTCTTTTATAAGGAACATAGTTTGCACAAACTTACATCTATGACCTTGAATATTCCTATATGTCTACTCATATGCCATTCATGTTATATTGCTTAATGACATTATCATTTTTGAGGTTCTTATGGCTCTTATTTATTATTTCTAACCTATTTCCTTGAGATGGTTGCAAGTAACTATTCTGCCTAAAGTAGAAAGCCTGAATAGACCTAGTCTATCACACTGGCATCAATCTACATAGGCATATGCTAGAGCCTTATAGAGTCCGCACAAATCTATGTTGCACAGGCGGGATCAGCTTTATGTTGTGGATTATTTCCTTTGGTTTTGTACTATTTCTATTTCATTATTTATTTTGAGTTGTAATAGGTAGTTAATAACTTGTTTTACATGCCAAAAAGTTTAAATCTCACATCAAAAGGTTTTCTATATAATTAATTGGTGTT
>CANXYI010281626.1:0-10060 GCA_948208565.1 Hura crepitans | reverse complement strand
TAGTTGACCTATACTTGAAGGAAAAATGTCATTCGATAGAAAGTATAAATACATTGAAATAAATGACATGATAAATTAAAGTATATTGAATGATAAATTTAGATAGTTTTTCAATCTTGAAATACTTTTGAATTATTACCCGATAGAGCAAAAATAGGGCTATACCAGAATGATAAAAATACGAAGTATCTAATAAAATTGTTAATTGACTATTATTGGAACCTAAATATTATAATAACATGGAAAGTCAATAAATAAACTTAAAATGAGCTACTTAGAGAATTAGTTAGAGACCCACTAGATGGGTTGATTGGTCAACTTAGGGTTTTAGCAGCTGCTAGTTATCTGATGTTCAAGTAATGATATTCATTGTGGTTGGAGAGACTTATATGCTGATCTCCATTATGTCATATAGTTATTGAGATTAATTATGGCTAGGGAGGCTTATGGGTTGATCTCTATTATGTCATATACTAGTTGATGATTAATTGTGGTTGGGGAGGCCTACGAGCTCATCTCTATTATGTCACACAAATGTTGAGATTTTATTTGTGCCTAGAGAGGCTAATGGGCTGATCTTAATTATGTCACATAGATTGATATTATTTATTTATGGTTGGAGAGGCTACAGGCTAATCTTTATGATGCCACACATGCTAATGCAGTAGCCGAGGTGTAGAATAGAAACCACTGCACTAGTTATTCCCTCTAGCTCTAGTGTTTGTAAGTGTCATCTTCCTAGTTAGGCCAGTGAATTAAATTATGTAAATAATCAATATGATCATGGAAATAAAATTAAGCATAATTTGATAATATTTTTTGAATAAATTGATGAAAAATGGACATAGAGGCATTTTGGTAATTTACACATATGTTACTAAATGAATTGATTAAAGTAAAATATGCATGCCATGAATATTAATAACTATCTTAAATGATTTATGTGAGTTAAAAAGATTATTTGATGACATATAAATGCCTTAGCAATATTTTGGTAATTTGGCACTATAATGAGTAAATTGAACTAAAGGATTTAGCAAGAGCAATAATTAGACTGTACATGTATGAAAAGATATGATAACATGATTTAAATGCTTTAAGTTTACCATTGAGTATTTTTATACTCAGCGTACATGTTTCAGTGCATAGGTACTAAGATTAAGGATATTACCTCATAAAGCATGTAGTAGAGTTTAAAGGTTTCTTTTGTGGAGGTTGATCTTATTTAATTGTATAGTTTTACATTTTATGTACTTAGGTGGAAAAATGGGTGTGATATATGTGAGGGACACAAAGTAATATCTATTTATAACAAACTATGCTGTAATTAATTATGTGATAGTTTCTTTTATGTATATATGGTTTATGGTGATGCTTATGAGCTTGAGGCTCTTTGTGTTTTTATTATGGCTTGAGGCTTATGATTGTTAATATTGATAGGATAATATCTGGGGGACTAGAAGGGTCCAAGAGATGTGGTGTATGATATAGAAGTGTTTACAGGTGGAAATAAATTTTGGGATAGTAACTCGGGCAGCCATTGTGCTGCCTGATTTTTAAGTAATATCGAATTGTGTTGAATTCCTTCTATAATAACCTAGACATGAGTAAATGAACTTAAATAGACTATAGGAATTGATCGGACTGGATTTGGAGTCAGACAAAATGGCTTAGTGCTGTATAAGTAAAAGTTAAATGAATGATTATGGGAGAAGTATAATAGGTGACCTGGTGAAAAGTGCGCCGCTTATTAGGTTTCTTCTAAAATCCAATAGGGGGTGTCACATTTTATGGTATTAGAGCATAGGTTAATGTTCCTAAGCTAAGTACATGAGTGCAAATGTCTAAGTTTCAAATTCCTTTGAACTATTACGCTATCCGAGGCGAATAAGAAAGTCTTCTATAATAAAGATATGGTTGGTCGAGTTACCCGAAGAAGAGGCTAAGGAACTAATTGGTTTTGTGACCATAGTTATATAGGGACCAAGTTATGTATCAACACTTAAACCTAGTAATTCTACACAATATCCAAAGTCACAAGTGACTAACTAACAACAAGTAAGAGTAATTCCTGTCCTAGTACATTGGGAAGTAGTACATGAAAGGATCTTACCAGATTCCTAAAGTATGCTGAGGAGATTATTTTCAATGATATATAAACAATGTAAGAGGTTCTTGACAGGACTAAAGGTAAGGTTAAGGATATAGAAAACTAACTCTCACGAAGAGAGCTTTTGCAGTACTTGTACTAGCTATATGTGACATAGAGGAATAGTATCAAAAAGGAGAGACCTTTTCTAAAGAAAAAGGCAATGCACTGTGGGACAATACAATGTAGTGTTAGGATGGTAAGATGAAGGGAGAGGGTTAGTTATAGGCATAGTCTCAGCCTAAGTCCCAGTGTCAAATAGGGTACCAAAGGTAGAGATAGACACAGACTTAAAGGTCAGGGTAGGTTTCTATTGGTAAACCTCCATCGCCTTTCTAGCTCGATAGTACTCCTTATACATGGGGTAATAAGAGTGGACCTCCCATGTGAGGCACTTGTCAAAGGAGACACTAAGAGCAGTGTAGAGAAGGCAGGAGAGGAAATTCCTCTATTGTGGTGTTAGAGACCACTATAGAGAAGGTGTCCTCAAAGACAGGTAGAGGGTGCTCAGACATAGACTCCTAATGTTGTATCCCATAGTAGGGGTTAAGGGCAAGCAAAATAAGAGCAGTCTAATGCTAGTTAGGGTACTAGAATTAAGGCTTATGCTTTAGCTAGAAAGTGTGTTGTGAGAGCTAGAAAAGAGGCTATAGCACCAGAGGCTATAATTAGTATTTTGTCTATCTAATGTTACATTCTTGGCTTTGATAGACCCTAATTCAATACCCTCTAGGTATTTACTGCACAAACTATAGATAGGCAGTTAGAGTCAGTACATGTTAATGCAGACATAAAATTTAGTAACCTTATAAGGCCATGTGTAATTATGAACGTGGTGTGTAGGCAAGGTCCTCTAGTGATTCAGAGGCATAGACTTGTTGTTAATTGGTTAATCTACCTTTTGATGAGTTAAGACTATACAAGGACTGAAAATGACAGTGGATGGTGAGAAAAACCTTTTGGACAATCTCATCTTTGTTATTAAAATATAACAACTCCTTTAAAATGAGTGAGGCATGTTTGGCCTATGCTATTGATCCAAATGCTTCTAACTTTGATCTGCTATGTATTTTAGTTGTATATGAGATTTGATAAATTCTTTGATGAGCTACCAAGCTTACAACCTTATAGGGGGTAGGATTAGATATTGAGGTGTATCCTGGTGCTACTTTAGTACTTATTACTCTTTATAGAACGACATATGTTGGAATAAAATAACTAAGGGTATGGCTATAAGAGCAATGTGATAAAGGTTTTATCAAACCCAGTATAACTCCTTAGGGAGTGCCTATGCTATCTATAAAAAATAGAAAGACAGGTTGCTCAAGTTATGTATTACATTATAGGCAGTTGAGCAAAGTGATTGTGAAGAATAAGTATCCCCTGTTAGGATGGATGATCTCTTTGATCATTTAAGAGGGGATGGTATATTTTCTAAAATTGATCTAAGATCTGGATACTATTAGCTAAGGATTAAGGAAGCTGATATTTCTAAAACTATTTTCAAAACCTAGTGCAGGTATTCTAAATTCTTGGTGATGCCATTAGGATGCACTAATGTCCCAATAGCTTTCATGGAACTTAATGAATAGAGCTTTTCAATCTTATGTAGATAGGTGGTGGTGGTGTTCATAGATGATATTATGGTGTACTCTGGAAACCAGAAAGAGTATGAACAGCACCTGAGGGTTCTATTACAGACTTTGAAAGAGAGACAGTTGTGTGTCAAGCTTAGTAAGTATGATTTTGGCTAAGTGAAGTTTATTCTCTAGCCTATGTGATGTCAATTAAAGGAATCAAAATTGGTCCAAGTAAAAGAAATGTAGTATTAGAAAGGGAAGCACCTGAGAAGGTAACTAAGGTGAGAAATTTTCTAGCCTTAGTTGATATTACAAAGGAGTTATAAGAGGGTTCTCCATTATTGTCACTCCTTTGACTAGATGAATTAGAAAGAATGTGAGATTTGAGTGGGATGTTAAGTGTCAAACTAGTTTTGAGCAATTGAAAAAGATGCTAATAGAGGCTCCTATCCTGATTCAACTTGAATAGGGTAAGGCCTTTATTGTGTACACTGATGCTTTACTGAATGGTTTGGAATGTCTATTGATGGAGGATACAAAGGTAGTGGATTATGCTTTAAGATAGTTGAAGCCTCAAGAGGGGAATTATCTTACCTATGATTTGGGGCTAGCTGGTATTGTGTTTGTTTTAAAAATATGAAGGCATTATCTATATTAAGAGAGATGTTGTATATGTATAGATTATAAGAGATTGAAATATCTCCTTACTGAGGAGAAGCTAAACCTGAGATAAAAAAGGTAGTTAGAGCTAATTTAGGATTATGATTGCCTAATTGACTACCCACCAGTGAAAGCCAATGTGATGGCAGATGCTAGGAACAAGAAATTTATGATAACCCTAAAAAATATGAATGATAGTTGCAGTACACTTTAGAAAATGCTATGCTAGCTGAGTTATAGATAAAGTTAGATTGTTGACAGCAAATTAAGGAAAATAGATGGAAAGGGAACAGTTAGCTCAAATGGTAAGCAAGGTTAAAGAGGGGAAGACCATAAGGTCTTAGTTGATGGAGGATGGATAGTTGTATTATCATAACAGGTTATATGCACCTATTATTAATAACCTGAAGGTACAAATATTAAAGGAGACACATGAGGCTCCTTGTCTTATGCATCCTCGGAGGAAAATCTAAACTTGAAGTTTTATTATTGGTGGCCTGGTATGAAAAAAAAAGATATGCCAAAATATAATGCCAAGTGTTTAACATGCTAGCAAATGGAAGCTAAGCATCATGGTCCTTTTGGATTGTTGTATCCTATAATAATACCAGAGTAGAAATAGGATGGGTTTTCTTTAACTAGAGGTATATGTAATGTTACATGGGTAATTGCTGATAGATTGACAAAGACAGTTCGAGTTACCCAGTCAGGATAGATTAGTCCTTAAAGAGGTTGGCTAGATTATATATGGATGAGATAGTTAGATTTAATGATGTGCCAATGACTATAATTTTTTACAAGGATTTTTGTTTCACTTCCAGGTTTTAGAAGAAGCTATAAGCAACTTTAGGCACCAGACTGAGCTATAACATAACTTTTCATCCTTAGTCTGACAGACAGTCAGAGAGGGTGGTATAGATGTTTGAAAATATGCCGTGAGATTGTGTTATTAACCTTATGGGTAATAGGGATTTGTACTCATCTTGGCAAAGGTTGCCTATAATAATAGTTACCAATCTAGTTTAGGGATAGACCTATATGAGGCATCATATGGTAGATGATACAAGACTCCTTCGTGTTAGAGTGAAGTAAAGAGAGAAAGATCTCTAGTGTAGAATTAATCAAAAAGGCTAAAGAAAAAATGAAGTTAATTAGAGGAAGGTTGATAGCAGCTATTATTAGACAAGGATCATATATTGATTTAAAATAGAGAGATACTGAATATACAGTTAGAGAGAAAGTGTTTTTGGAGGTTTCTTTAAAGAGAAGGGTGCGGAGGTCCAGGAAAAAAGGAAATTGAGTCCCAAGTTCATTGGACCCTATAAAAGTATAGATAAGGTCGGACCTTTAGTATATAAGCTTACTACCACCTAAGCTATATCAAATGCATTATGTTTTCATGTTTTTATGCTCAGAAAGTATAAATCAAATCAATTATATGTGATTCTAATAATGAATATTGAAGTATAACCAGATTTGAGTTATGAAGAGGAACCGGTATAGAGTATGGCTCAAAAAATGAAATAGTTGAAGAATGAGTCCATACCACTATTACAATGTAATAAAGTTACTAATATACAAAGGAAGTTACGTGAAAGCCAAATGAGCCAATAAGAGCTCAATATCTTTATTTATTTGCCTAGGTAGTTTTGAGGATGAAATTTTCTTAAGAAGAAAAGAAATGTCATGCCCGTGTTTTGAGGCTCCATGAAAAGTGCCACAGGGTTTGGAAAGTATGCCTAAGGAGACGAGTCACTTACACATAAATCGAGGTAGTGACATTGGTCATGAAACTTTAAAGGGCTTTAATTTGATGGAAAGAGCAAATTTAAAAATTTAGTAGAACTAACAATTCATTTCAGATAGTAAGCTACCCCTCGGTGCAATAAAAATTTTTTGAGACGGGATGTGCCTGGATGGACCTAAAATAATAGAGCCTAAAGCTCAAAAATTCCACTTAATCCACTAGTGAAAGAATTTTTGTAATCAGAGGTCATTTGCAAATTCTCATAATTTTCTGAATAAATTGATGAAATCATACATAGGGGCATTTTGGTAATTTTACACATACGTTACTATATTAATTGATTAATGTGAAATATGTATGCCATAAATATTAATAACTATCCTAAATAATTTATGTGAGTTAAAAAGATTATTTGATGACATGTAAATGCCTTAGGGTTATTTTAGTAATTTGGCAGTATAATGTGTAAATTAAACTATAGGATTTAGGAAAAACAATAATTGGACTACACATGTATGACAAAATATGATGACATAATTTAAATGCTTTAAGTTCATCACTGAGTATTTTTATACTCACCGTACCTGTTCTGGTGCACAGGTACCAAGATTAAGGACGTTACCTCGTAAACTATGTAGTGGAGTTTAGAGGTTTCTTTTATGGAGGTTGATCATGTTTAATTGTATAATTTTTGCACTCTATGTACTTAGGTGGGGAAATAGGTGTGATGTATGTAAAGGATATAGAGTATTATCTATTTATAATAGATTGTGTTGTAATTTATTATGTAATAGTTTCTTTTATGCATATATGGTATATGGTAATGCTTGTGAGCCTAAGGCTCTTTGTGTTTTTATTGTGGCCTGAGCCCTGTGATTGATGTGTGATAGTTGATGTTGATAGGATAATATTTAGGGGACTAAAAGGGTCCAGGGGATGCGATGTATGATATAGAAGTGTTTATAGGTGGAAACGAATTTTGGGATAGTGACCTGTGCAACCGTTGTGCTACCAAATTTTTAAGTAATATCGAATTGTGTTGAATTCATTCTATAATAGCCTGGACATAAGTAAATGAACTTAAATGGACTATAGGAATTGACCAAACTGGATTTGGAGTCAGAAAAAATAGTAAAAGTTAAATGAATGATTGTGGGAGAAGTGAAATGGGTGACCTAGCGGGAAGTGCTCCACTTATTAGGTTTCTTCAAAGATGCAGGAGGGGGCGTCACATTTAAGCATTCATTAAGTACTTATGACATGAATATAATAATATAGATATAAGGTAAGAATGTCCTAAAGTGATTAAAAGGGTAAAATGCTTATGATAATGTCTATTATGTATAAAAGATTAATATGTTAATGTGTTAATCAATATACTCGTGTTGCATGAATGGTAACATAATGGGATAAATATAAATGGTAAAGGACATTTATTTTCACCTAAGGTCATGTGTTGACTAAATTAAAGATAAAATTCACTCAATCTATTTTAAGATGGTGAAACTAAAATAAAATTTGGTTAATGGTCTATACAAGTAAACAACCTAGTCGAATAGGTTAGTCAGTTAACTAGGAGCGATAATAGCTGCTAGGGTACTCCAGTACCTCCATAAACTTTAGGGTGTAATGCATAAACCAACGGGTTCTTATGTTGCTTTTGAGTTGCAATGCATTAACCTTTAGGTCTTCCACAACCTTTGGGTTGCAATGCATTTTGTCCTTCATGTCTATTATTATTATCTTCAAACCTACATTAGTAGATAGACCTACGGGTTCATGGGGGTTATAGCAGCCTATCCTATGTTTGACCTCTGGGTTTTATGATGATTTGTGACCTTCAAGTCTAATGTGTTTGATCTTCAGATTTAATTATAGACCTTTGAGTTTTATGCGTATGGAGCCTACATGGTTTTAAGGGCTTTAGTGGTTAACTGATACTCCGTTAACCATAATGTATGTGTTTCCTTGAGTATAGGCCTAATAAATTGATCCTAAAGAAGACTTTACATAGATTTCATAATGTATGAATTCTATATTAAGACATGATCTTGTGATGCATTATGTTTATGAATTTTGTATTGTTACAGCATATGTGCATGTTATGCATAATGTTGTATATGACATAATAAGTTGAATATTGATGTTTTTAGATATTAATGGATGATGACTTATGAATGAATGTTGCAATGTATATGTATGCTTATGATAAGTTATGTATGATCATTGTTATGACATAAATTTTATGTGACTGTGGCTATACATGATATGCATGTAAGCTAAAATAAAAGTCCAAGCATGATAATGATTAAGTTAAGCATAATAATGATGTTTGAAATCATTTGGTATATGAATTTATTATGCTTATGTATGAGCAACTATGATTAAATCGTACAAATTGAGATTATGGTTACTTTGCATATTGTTCTATATTGTAAGTCATGCATGTTCAGATCCTCAATATATGATAATATCTTGTTTATTAATGCCTTTTTACACATGTTGTATTATTGACTATTAACATAGTGGACTAATATATCATTTCATTTCATAACTTGAAGTATTTAAAAAAATAAAAAGAAAGGAATATGCCATAATATACTAGATACACTACTAAGCTGCAAATCTCAATGTATCAATTTTTTACGATGTGTAGATTTATGGTTAGCTCAAAGTGAAGAACCTTGAGGCTATAGATGACATGAGTTTATATAGAAATGATATTTTTTTTATACAGTTTTGTATGCTATATGTAGAAAGAATAGAAAATATTGTATAAGCACTCATATGTATGTTATTGTATAGATTATGGGCTTGTAATGTATCAAAAGTTTATGTGAACTTATAATATGTATATATATGCAAATATGTTATTATAGGTATTGATTATATAATGATTGGTGAGTTATTATGTATGTATGTATGTATGTATGTATGTATGTTTTGGAATAGTTATGAGATGAATGTTGATCTTTATGTATATTTGTGATTGAGATGATGTTGAGTATGGATGGTCAAATTAACCAAAATGATGATGAGATATGTTTTGATTTATTAGAAATATTGTTTTTATGCATGTTACTATTTTAAATAGTGTCCCGGTATAGCCATTATGCTATCAAATTTTCGACACTAAGATCCCATTATTATATCTCAAATGAGGTTTTTGTTAAGATGGGTTTTGATAAGTTTATATAATAAGTTACACATGAGAAAGATTTCAAGTCTTATAAACCTAAAGAAAAAGGTTTAAATAAAGTGAGTCAGAATATGGTTCTGTGTCGCTCTTTATTTAGGTCCAGTGACCAGACCGGGTAAGGGTGTCACATATAATCACCTTTTCAATGTATAAAAATGGGTACAAGAATGTTACACTGCAATATAATTTAAATTTGGAGTAGTACAAAAAGTTTGACATAATGATAATTGCTTGTTGGTTTTCAGAGAGAACCACTAAAAGAAACACTATCCAATCTATATATCTGTTGTTATCTCTTTTCCTAATTATATTGTAACTATTTCTTCTACTATCTTTTTCGAATTTCATTTTTAAATTATTATCTTCCATAATACAATTACTTTTAAGTTAAAAGCCACATATTTCTTATTTTTACAGCATCAAAATATGCTAAAAAACCAACAAATGTACCTATGAACCCTTTTGAAAAAGCATACATTCAACCTTAGACATCATATGCTTTGAATATCTTGTAAGTCTAATAGCACTGTAGTCTTATAAATTGTGAATTACAATAACTAATTGATTCGATCCTCTTAATCTATTATAAATTTGCACCAAAAGTGAATAATTTCTTAGCACCCAATGTTGCTAAGAGTTGTGAACATTAAATATTTATATAGGTGGTTAAAGTCCCACAATGGCATACAATTGGCTTAATAAAGAAAAGCATTAAACATTAAATA
>CANXYI010281623.1:0-10855 GCA_948208565.1 Hura crepitans | reverse complement strand
GCACAACAGGTTGAATATGGGTTCACATAGTGTCGTGAGTTTAGATATGAACCTACTAATGTATTGAATCTTGCCCAGGAACCCCTTGACTTCTTTCTTAGATTGTGGCATAGGCATGTCTAAAATGGCTTTTACCTTATCTGGGTCAACTTCAATCCCCCTCTTGCTTACTATGAATCCTAGCAATTTCCCTTACGTAACTTCGAATATGCACTTCTTTTGGTTAAGCCTTATGTTGAACCAGTCTAGCCTCCAAAAAAATTTCTCTAATACTTCAAAATTCCCTTCTCATTCTATAGATTTCACCATCATGTCATCCACATATACCTCAACTTCCTTATGTATCATGTCATGGAACAACTTAGTGGCTATCTGTTGATACATTGCCCCAGCATTCTTTAGTTTGAATGGCATCACCTTGTAACAATAGGTACCCTATTTTATTATGAAAGCCGTTTTGCACTTATCAATTACCTTCATTAGAATATGATTATATTCAAAAAACCTATCAACAAATGAGTGCATGGCGGCCATAGCTGCACTGTCGACTAGCACATCTATATATGAAAAGGGAAAGTCATCTTTTAGGCATACCTTGTTCAAGTCTCGGTAGTCCACGTACATCTTGACCCTACCATCTTTCTTAGGAACCGGTACTATATTGGTAATCCATATGGGGAATACTATTTCCTCAATGAACTTTGCCTCAAGCAACTTAACTACTTCTTTTTTAACTTTCTCTGCCCATTTAGGTCTCATCCTCCCGAGCTTCTATCGTACTGGGGTTGTGTGGCTATGCATTGGTATGGCATGCTCTGTAATTTCCCTATTAATACTTGCCATGTCATTATAGTTCCAAGCAAACATCCTTTCATATTTTTTCAATAGTCTCTCAAATTTTTTCGTTCCTTCGGCTATAGTATCATGGGCAATTAATACATTCTTTGGTTGTTCATTGGTTCTAAGATTAAAAGGATTAGTTTTAATGCAATTATTGTAAAAAATGCTCATGTAATGATCATGTGGATGCACATTACCATTAAGAGAAAGATCAAACAAATAAGCAAATTCACTATTCACTTTATTAGAAGGATAATTATTTGCCTCAAAGAGGTCACAAAGGTACAATTCATTAGTAAATAAATCAGCATCTTTTAATTCAGGCATGTCCTTAGAAATGGCGGAGTAGACTTCTTCATCCACTAACATCTTTTGAAAAACTTCTTCTATCCACTGCACCTAAGTGAGATGCCCCAGTTCCCTATCTACAATATCAGTGAATATCTCAAACCCTAGCTTGTAGCGTCCATCTATTATAGCAGGCTCTAGAGTCCCATCATATTTGGTACCTTCTTGCTTGATGAAATAACTTTAGAGTGACTTGCCTTGCTTTGGTTTACTGTCCTTGCTTAGATCGTAACCCAACCCTTTAGTGTCCTTCTAGGTGTGTGGCTAAAGCGGCTCGATGATACCTTGCAAGTTCTTTCCTAAACCTGCTCCTAGAAAGAAATCCATTCGCTTCATCATTTTAGACACTGCCGGATCTATGTAGTCTTCATAAATTCCAGCAACGTGAAACCCATTGAAAGGCTGGTTGGCGATAGCTAAAGTGGAGATAGCATAATCAACCTCAGCCTTTATAGTAACGATGTTGCCTTCATATGAGAACTTAATCATCTGATAGAGAGTCAAGGGAACTCCACCCAGTTTATGGAACTAAGGTCTTCCCAATAAATAGAAAATGTAGCCGGTATATCAATGACTATGAATTCGACCTCATTTACAATTGGTCCAGCCTAAACCTTAAAAATGAAGGACCCTTTTGCTTATCTCTTAGTGTCATCATAGGCCTTTATAGTAATACTGAAAGGTAATAGATCTTCCTTCTTGATCCCTAAATCGGCTAGAATTTTCATGGGACAAACACAAAGGGAAGAACCATCGTCTACCATGGCACATCCTGTTCTTTTCCCATTTATCTCAGCCTTGATAAAAAGAGGCCAATTATGTTCCTTCCCTTCTAGAGGTAGATTCATATCTAAAAATGTGATGAGGCTTGTGTTGCCTGTTTTCATTACTTCCACTAATTCATCGGGTGTGGTGGTTGTAGAGACCATGACCTGACCCAAGGCTTCGACCACTTTTTGCCTATGGTCCATGGAAGACATTTACAAATCCCAAATACTGATGTTGGCCTAATTTTTCTTAAGCTATTTCAACACCTCATTATGCTGGTTCGTTCCAGGTTCGAGTTCCTTTTTTGGTAGGATCCGACCATTCTTTTTTACTCTCTCCACCATTTCTCCCTTAACCTATGTTTGCTCTCTCTTACCCTCTTCGGAATCCTCATTAAAGGATTCATCCCAAAAATTCTTGCTCTTGCCTGCCTCATGGTTACTTTCACTGTCCCAAAAGCTAGTCATTCCTACTGCTATGTCTAGGTTAGACCTATAAATTTTTTTCAAGACATACTCTTCGAGTAATTCGGACTTAGAGAGGCAAGAAGTATGGTGTTTTGATAATGGGTTTGATGAGGTTTCGGGACCAGGGATCTATTTTGAATCTATAAAGTCCTAAATAGCCTTTCTGAGGACCTTACAGTCGTCAGTAAGGTGTCCTGTCCTCTGATGATAAGTACAGTACTAGTCATGCCTATGATTCAGAGGAAGTGTTCCAGTAAATGGCTAATGAGGTAGTGGTTGCAATTTCCCTTCTTTAGTGAGCTTTTTCAAGCACTACAAGAGAGACTTACCCAAGTTTAAGTACCTACAACCCTGAACTACATGTACTTTGGTAGTTTTAACGGCATTACCAGCATTGCTACTTGTAAATATAGGGTTATTATTGGGTCTCTTATAACTCTTATTTTGATACTCGACTTTTAGGTCAATAGCAATATCTTTCAGCTGCTCCCAGGTGGTAATACCTTTGGCAATAAGTCTATTGTTTATATAGCTGTTAGCATTCCTGATAAACATTTTGATCTGATTTATGTCTTTAGGCTTGTTTCTCATCTTCAGAATTTTCTCCCTCTACCTCTGGAGATAGTCAGAAAAACTCTCATTAGGCCTCTGCTTAATTAACTTTAAATCTTTCAAAGTGAACTCAACATTGGCATTGTTAGCATGCTGCTTATTAAATGCCCTTGCCAATTTAGTTTAGTCCTCCTTAACCCTTCTCTCTTAGTAGTGGTACTAGTCAAGAGCTTAACCTATGAGAGACTTACTAAATAGGTTCACAATCTACCCTTTTATGAGATAGGTGGCCTTCATGGCTACTGTATATTGCTTCAGGTGGGTGCGAGGATCTGTGGTCCCATCAAACTTGCTCAAGTCAGGCATTTTGAACTTATGGGGCATAGAGTGATCGGGCCTCAGACTTATATCATCCAGGTCAATGTCCTTGTCCCCAGTCACTAGTTAGGACATAGCTTCCATCTTCTCATTCAACTTTTTCCACTGTTCATTCTCAGGCACCTTAGGAAGGGTTACCTTGTTGTAGGACTTCACTACCTGTGGTATCTCTTTCCCTTTGTTGGTTTTAAAAGTTTGCCCTACCTCTTGAGCATTCTGTGTGTGGGATAGGGCATTGGTCACCAGCAATGTCATCCTCCTTTTCATCTCAGCCATGGCCTCTATGAACATAGCCTTAGTCATATATCCATTAGAAGATATATTTCCTCTTTTGGGTTAGATAGGTACTTTTATGTTAACTCTACTGAGGCACTTCCAACTCTCTTCCACTGAGTAATAAGTGAAGGATCAATGATGGCTATGTAAAAGAAAGGTTAGACATGATGCATGCATGAAAGACATGATGTGCAGGTGCATGTTTATGATGTGTCAAAGGACAAACACAAGCAATAGTCTTTCCAAACTTATCGCTCTCACACTCATGGTTTCAGTCTTTCTTCCTAGGTGGGCTTGCCTAAGCATCATCGAGGGATGCATAGGTTCGAACATGGGCCTGATTAGGCCCAATAACCTCTCATATTTAAAGCACAAGTGAAGATGGTGACCTTAAGACATTTATATCTTATTCAATGTGAAATTAGGGTGGGCCCATCCTAGACAAAAAGGTATAATAGGCTTGCCCCCACTTCAAATAAGGCTAAATGTAATTAGGTCCATGTAGTAATCATAAATGCAATCGCACACATTTAGGGTCATACAACCTAAGGGAAGTTGCTAAACCCGACTACATGGGCTCATGGTTTGGTCAAAAGGCTTATAGGCTCCTACAAACAGAGGTCCCTCCTAATGGGTCTTTCCAATCAAAGATAATAGCGACCAATTAGTTCACCTTTTCATATACCCGAAGGTACTAGGATTGTGAGTGATAGATATGCTAGCACTCTCTATTCTTAAATGAAAAATGGAGTCATGGTTCATAACACCATTTAGGGTAAAAGGGACACAGTTTATATAGGATGCAATGTATGGGATTGATAAAAATTAGAATATTTAGATGGCATATTATTTGGGCACTTTTAGATTAAAATTTCTCAGTCCCTAGTGGAGTCGCCACTATAGAGATTATGTATTTTTACTAGGGACAAGAGTGGTTAGTAGAGTCACCACTTGGCCTTTACACCAGGACCTCTGATCTTCTGTACAAAAAAGGTTTGGAATTTTGGATCTTATTTATGCCCCAATAATATGTTGTCTATATATATTGTAATTTTTATCAATCCCTTATCTTACAAGCATGCATTATATTTAAAGCAATTATGTCACCTTTCCATGTATAAGAAGTAGATTAGAGTATTTAACAAATGTATATTATACATCCAAAAAGTGGGATATTGATTAGTTGTTATGTGGCCTGACAATTACTCGTAATTCCATAGGAATTAGCAGTAATTGCCCAACTCCCATCTCTAGGAGATTGGCCTTTATTAAAATACGTTTTCATGTGACTTATGATTAAGAAAATATAATTCCATTTTTGTTAAAAAAACACCAATTAATTATGTATAAAATAATTTGATGTGAAATTTAGGTTTTAACGTGTAAAACAAGTCATTTACTAGTTATTACAACCCAAAAAAAAGCAAAGGAGTGCAAATAGTACAAAACCAATGGAATAAGCTAAGGTCCTATAACTAGCCAGCTTCAGCGTCATTAAGTCCATGTGGACATAGAGGTAATGGTACTTAGTCCATGCAGACCTTCACCAAGGAAAGATTAGATCCATCTCATACTTCCACTCCAGTGCAATATCCAACCAACAACTCAAAAAACATTAGAGTAAAATAACTTAAATCTCGAACCATTAATGCATGAATGAACACCAAAATCATAACCACATTCAATATAGATACACTATATATTATTAATCACGACAGCAAGGTATAACAGGGGATTATGGTACAAATTATCATTCATAGGTCCGTACGAATGTGTGACCCTCATGACAGGAGGTCCGTGCGGACTACTAAACCTAATTAACATGCATATAATAAGGCCATGTGGACTAACATAATTACTTGCCTTCAAAGTTATTAGGTCTGTGCGGACATAATTTTGTATAAGGTTAGATTTATACAATGAAATTAACTTTTTATGGCATGCCTAATGCTAAGTGTAAACATCAAATTCACAATTTACATGCCTAATATAATTAGCCTCCTCATCATCAATGAGAATGGGGATAACAAGGTATCACCTCATAAATTGATCATCACAAAGATCATTGGCTCACAGAAGATGCAGAAAACTCATTCATAGACCTCAGATATTACCTTTGTAAAAGAATTTCCTTGAGCACTAGCACAAAGGCCTTTTGATACCCATAAGGATGGATGAATTCCTCCTTACTACAAGCCTCACCAAACTTCAATGCCTTCTATTGCTAGAATCATGGCAATTATGGTGTTTTTAGTGTATATCTTTTTCTAAACCCCTTTTCCTCCTTTTAGAGAAGTATTTATATCTCTTTTCTAGCTTTTGTCTACCCCTTTTTGTTAGGAAGAAGTTTTAATCCCTTTTGGATTCTGACCCCTAGACTAAATAGGCAATGTTTAAATTCAAAGTCTATTTACATCGGTAAGTCCATGCTGACTTATTCTTAATGGTTTGTGTAAACCAAGGCTCTTAAAGTGATGGTCTGTGGTCTTTATAGGCCGGGTCTTGACCTACTTTTATAGTTAGGCCATATGGACCAATTATTTAAGGATGTTAGTCCGTGTGGACCTAGGCCTTGAAGGCTTTTTGTGCTGTGCTCAAGAGCTATCCTGGTTATCATCATTGGTCAGGGTGAGGTGTTTACAGTTATCATAAGCTTTATACATGATTATGACATGCAACACCATATTACATTGCTATATCTCAATGTTATTACATGCATATGCTTATGAACAAATTATCTCATTACTCTTTCATATTAAAAACATTATGCTTTCTCATGACATCTTACTTGTCATAACATAATCACACGTCTTATAAGCTCATACCTAAATGTTTTATCATTCTCATGCTTTAACTATGAAGCCCAGAATGCACAAAAATACCATATTCATAAATATAACATTTACATGCCATAAAGGTTCTCATCTCATGTCGTATACATAATATGTAATACTTATAAGTCGAGTGTGGTGCCCTCCACCCGATCCGTGCACTAGACCCGAACAGGGGACGTGCGCACATAAAATGATATCCAGTTCTATTATCCAAAATCATTTTAAATTTAAAATTTTTATATAAGAAAACTTTTTATATTTAAAATTTTTATATAAGAAAACTTTTTTTACTTGAAAATGAAATAAAACATTTAAAAACCTTTTAGCACACAAATCGAGGTAAACATTAGGGTCATCGTGTCAAAAATCTGACAGCATAATGGCTATACTGAGACACTTTCCTAAATTTTTACTTGCTCAAAAACACTTCTATATAATCAATGCATTGATTATATAGAGCCTGGGTCCTCCTAACCCTCCAAATCACAACATAAACATAATGAGCCTCAAGCTCTCTACAATCAATAATCTCACATGCAATATCATTAATCAACACACAACGTGTGAGAAATAAAAAGTAAAATCCATAGCTAAAATATTTGATACAAAAACTCATTGCAAAATATATATTAGACCCAGTCTCTCAAGGATCACAAGAGCACACTAACTATTTAAACATTACATTTACATCATCATTATGATTACAAAAAGAGTACAAAAATATCTACCTAGAGTTTATCATCGTGTCTCCTAAATATAGAAGCTTTGGCTTTAATTTGTTGCCTTATTACCTACGCATCGCAAACAAGCAATGTACCAAGTTTTCTCTTAGTGGTGTAATCACTTTAACTTGTAAAAAGGTTAGTTTAGCATTTCTATATATGCACATAAGCTGTATTCAGTTTTAATATCACAAACTTGCACATTCAATGTCTTATATGCAAACATGCATATTTTAGGCATAAATAATGCATTTTGATAGCATAATTACTAAGGCATTATATGAACATCAAATAAACACAATTTAATTGATATAATGTATTACATACATAAAGTCATGATCTTTAAATATTAAATATGCCAAAAATCACAAACTTCATGTGATAATCATTTATAAGCCATAAAGTACAATATACATCATATTATTATCATATCACTTATAAAAACCCATACCATAGTCATACGTTGCAAAGAATAATGACATAGATGTTTTTCGAGTCATAAATTGCCATTATGCACGCATAAACTCATATATGCACATCATAATTGTCCATATTAATGTTTTGAGTCATATTAACATATAATCACCATTTATGGCCATACGAATGAAAATAAACACATTTATACACCTTAAGACCAATTTTAAGTCATTTAACCTTATTATGTCCATATGTCACATATTAGTGCCATTTCACATAAAATTCAAAAGTATGCATTTTTTAATCATTTAAATTGTTTAACTTATACCCATATTAATAAGACAACTAACCAAGACTGGATAATAGAATTACTTATGCCTGAAGGCACTCATATTTATAGGTACATATACTTAGGCCTCAAGGCTTTCACATCCATAGATACGTAAACTTAGGCCTGTAGGCTCTCACATCTATAGATGCTTAACACTTAGGCCCGAAGGCTCTCATACCCTTTAGGTACGTAATCTTAGGCCTAAAGGCTCTCATGCCCATTGGCATGTAAACTTAGGCTCGAAGGCTCTCACATCCTCAGATGCATAATCAAACTTAGGTTAGAAGGCTCTCAAGCCCATCAGCATGTAAATTAATAACCCACAGGTCTCATACTTGAAGGTATACTAGTAGTCACTACAATCCTAGTTGACCAGTCAACTTATCCAAACTAGGTTGTGTAACTATATAGTCATTATTAAACATGTCATTATGTGTCAAATTAACCAATTTCACTTTTTATATTATTATATTGCATTAAAAACACCATTGGCCTTATTGCACCTTTACATGGCTTAAACATATACACTTGGCCAACTTAGGCTTATGGATGTCCATTACACCCGTAGGATCCATTTCTGAGGTGCAATGGTATTCGACACAACATCATACCAATATGTCACATAAAAGCTCAAATATCGATCCAAATAACCCTTTCATGGCATTTTCCAATATTTACCTTCAATTGGTCATACATTGCCCCTTCATGCATTTATAACACATACAGACCCATTATATGTCAAAAATCCACTTTAAGCATTTTAGCACATCATATTCATGAACACATGACATTTTTTCATCAACACGAACATCTGTGCACACATTTTTGCACTTGTCATTTCAAGTTAGCATAATGCTGCACATGTGTATATCAAGTTATATCATGGCATTTTATTATACCCCACATCCATTATAAATGTTCGAATCATACAAATGACCATACATATGCATTTCTAGGCATACAACACACAACATGGCTTATTGATTTTTATTCTGTATAATGCACTAATGAACTCAAAATTGACATTCTCATAATTTCCATCATTCATAACCATCTCATATCATGCATTTATCATTCCATTAATCATACATTTCAATAATAACATTAATTGCATTTTTATGCATTTAATTACACTTATTACAATTATGACATAAAGTATATAATACATTAAATGCATAATTTAGCCAAATCAAAGTGATTACACATGCCCAATAAGGTTGTATGGGACCACCGAAGTCAGCATAGACCTTCTCCTTCCCTCGGGTTGTCATTTCGCTTATGAATATAAAAGGTCACAAAAATTAAAATTTAATATAAAATAATCTAAAAGTTGAAGAAATATGTTGAGCCTAGATATATGCTTTACAATTCCTGAAGAATTCGTTAAAAGTAAAATTTACAGAAAAAGAAAACTTGAGAGGGAGAATGTTACTATTCACCTCAGTTGTCTTCCTAATTTTTCTCCTGAAATACTCTGTTGTTCTAGACAATTTTGGTATCCATGGACTCGTATCGGAATACTTGTCATTTCAGGTATAATCTCATGGACCAGGTCCCTCTGTAGAGGAAGAAATCATAAAAGAAGAAAAAGAGAGGAGGTGGACAATTTTCTTAGTGGAAAGAGGAGGGAAGTTGTGTTTCTTTGAGGGAAAATGGATGGAAATAGAATTTCCATCCTATTTATAGTTTTTAAAATATAAATTTTCCCTTCTTTTGAAAAATCGTTAGAACCAATAAAAAAGTTGATTTTCCCCAATTCTTATCCCTAAAATTCCATATACTCAAGCCCTAAATTCTCTCAATCTTAAGCATAATTTTTTATAATAACTCAAAAATTAATACATTTTATGCCTCAAAAATTGGGTAAAAATAGTTCTCGAACTCAAAAAATTTTAATACCAAAGCCATTGGACTATTCGGAATATTTGAGTACCAGGTTGTAATATTTTTAGATTATTAAAGTAACTTTATATTTATTTTACAATTCAGCTTTGCCAGTGGCACTATTCATAAGACATTGTCATAAAATCTTAATTAACATTTTTAACCATTCGAACGACTTTGGATTGGCTTCAAACTTTGCCCAAAATTCTCTTGTAATTAATACTCCCCATTGATATGCTTAGTGTGACTTGGGTCTCGAGAAGCACTATTCATCTCAAGAAGTACTATTCATGAGAGTCTAGATTTTTGGGTCATTACATCAAGGCTTTGTAAACAGTACCACTAAAGCCGAAAAGTGTTCTCAGAGTGCCAGGTTACCTTCAAAAGGCTCGAGATAGGGTGTACTAGTCATGAAACTTTAAGGGGCTATAAAATGATGAAATTGATTTAATTTAAAGATTTAGCAAAACTAATAAATTATTTTAGGCTATAGTCTAGTAAGTCATAGGCTTAGATGGAGTTAGGTTAAGAATAACCCAAGATATACCCAGACAGACTTGGAAATGCTATATCCTGAAGGTAAAAAATTTCCCTAAGTCCATTGGTGAAAGAATTTTTAAATTTTGAGGTCATTTGTAAATTTTTTTAATTTTAGCATTTTGCACATAAATCAAGGTAGTTGGTTAACTGCCCTATAGGTGAAATTTGGTTGTGTGATTTTTTGAGCCTCTAAATAGGACTAATTAAGGATTTTAAAAACAAACATGATGATTTTTAGAGGTCTAAGTGATTTTTAAAAATTATCCAAAGTTTCTACCGAAATCAAGTTTTTTTTGGGATGCTCGGGTGGCATGTGGCCCCACTTGTGCCACCTCAACCACAATATAAGCTTCAAGTTGACACTTAAGTGTCTATATGGCATCATCCACCCACAACCCACCCATTTTCTCTTCTTCCTCCTTTTTTTGTCTTGATGCTATTTTCCCTTTCTTTCCACCATTTTTCTTTCCTCTTGTAAGCTTTTCTCTTCCTAATTAC
>CANXYI010281450.1:0-10513 GCA_948208565.1 Hura crepitans | reverse complement strand
GAGATGGGTGTGATGTATATAAGAGACAGGATGTAATTGTATGTTTGTACAGACAAACCATGTTGTAATTAAATAATGGTTAATCCTTGTTTTGTATGTATGCCTGACGTGATTGTTTTGTAAGCCTAAGGCTCTATTTGTTTTCTTCATTGTGGATTGAGGCATATGATTGTTGTGTGATAGATTTTGATGATAGAATGATATCTGGAGGAGCAGAAGGGTCTGAGAGATGTGATGATTCACTATAAAAGTGTTTTATAGATTGAGAAATTTTGGGACTGTGACCCATGTAGCCTTTGTGCTGTTGAATTTTTAAGAAATATCGGACAGTATTAGAATCATTCTATAATTGCCCAAACATGATAAGATGAACCTAAATGGACTACAAGAATAGATCAAACTAGGTTTAGAGTTAGATAGAATTGCTTAGTGCAGTATAAATAAAAGTAAAATGAATGATAGTGGGAGAAGTTAGAATGGGTAACCTAATAGGAAGTGCACCTCTTATTGGGTTCCTTCAAGAAGTCCTGTACAAGGTGTTACATTTTTGTTGTATTAGAGCATAGGTTAATGTTCCTTGGTTAAGTACATGAGTGCAAATGTCTAAGTTTCAATTTCCTTTAAAATGTTACACTGCTCGAGGTTGATAAGAAAGTTCTTTGTGATAAGGATATGATTAGTCAAGTTACCCGAATGAGGGGCCAAGGAATTAACTAATTTTGCAACCATAGCTATATAGGGGGTAAGCTATAAATCAATACCTGAACCCAGTAATACTACACAACAACCATAGCCATAAGTGATTGGCTAATAGTAGGTAGGAGTAACCCCTATCCTAGTATACCAAGAAGTTAGGATATGAAAAAGATCTTACCAAACTCCTAAAGAATACTAAGGAATTCATTTCCAATGATATAGAGAATGCAAGAGATTCTTGGTAGGACTGAATGTAGAGTCAAAGATGCAAATAACCAAATCTTAGAAATAGAGATTTTGCAGTAGTAGGGCTAGCTGTATATGACATAAAGGAGAGGTTGTAAGAAAAGTGGGACCTCTTTTAGAGAAAGAGGCAATGCATTATGGGATAGTCTAGTGTAGTGTCAGGATGGTAAAAAAAGGAGAGAGGGTCAGTCATAGGCATAGTCTCAGCCTAGGTCTTAGTATCAGATAGGGAATTAAAGGTAGAGAGTATAAGGGGTAATAAGAAAGGACCTCCCATGTATGCCACTTGTCAGAAGAGGCACTAGAGGGGCAGTGCAGAGTAGGCAAAAGGGGAGAATGTCTCTATTGTGTGCTAGAGACCACTACAGAGGAGAGTGTCCTTAGAGGCAGGTAGAGGGTACTCAAATATAGGCTTCTAATGTTGCACCCCAGAATAGGGGGTTAGAGACAAACTAAAGAAGAGTGGCCTAGTGCTAGCCAAGGTACTAGAACTAAAGTTTGTGCTCTAGCCGGGCAATATGCTATTAGAGCTAGAGAAGAGGTTGCAGCACTAGATGTCATAACTAGCATTTTTGTTTACTTGATGTTTTAGTTTTGGCTTTGATAGACCCTAGTTCTATACCTTCTTATGTATGTTCTACACAAGCTTATAATAGGTAGCTAAAGCCTGAACATGTTGATGTAGACATTAGAGTTAGTAACCCTATAGTGCAGTGTGTAATTGTGAACAAGTTGTATAGGCAATGCCCACTAGTGATTTAGAGGCATAGATTTTTGACTGATGTCATTGATTTACCTTTTAATGAGGTTGATGTGATACAAGGGATAGATTGCCAAACTGAACATCAAGCCATGATTGATTGTAAACATAAAAAGTTGACCCTCTAGACTATACAAAGACTGATAGTGATAGCAGATGGTGAGAGAAGTCTTCTGAACAATCCTATCTCTGCTATTAAAGCACAAAACTCCTTTAGATAGGGTGTGAGGAATATTTAGCCTATACTATTAACTTGAATGTTTCTAACTCTAAGTTATCACCTATTCTAATTGTTTTTGAATTTTCTGATGTATTCCTTAATAAGCTACGAGGCTTACTACCTTAGAGGGAATTGGATTTTGAAATTGAGGTATATCTTAGTGCTGCTTTAATACCTATTGCTCCTTATGGAATGACACCTATTGAGTTAAAAAAAAATTGAAGGTCTAGTTATAAGAGCTGTTAGATAAAGGTTTTATTAGACCCAGTATATCTCCTTGTGGAGCTCCTATTTTATTTGTAAAGAAGAAAGGCAGGTTGCTCAGGTTATGTATTGATTATAGGCAGTTGAATGGAATGGTTGTGAAGAATAAGTATCCATTGCCCAGGATACATGACCTCTTTAAATAGTTGTAAGGGTTAAGTGTATTTTTTAAGATTGATTGGAGATTTAAATATCATCAACTGAGGATTAAAAAAGCTGCTATTCTTGAGAATGCTTTAAAACCTAGTACGGGTATTATAAGTTTTAGTGATGCCATTTAGGCTCACCAATGCCTTAGTAGCTTCCCTAGATCTCATGAGCAGAGTTTTAGCCTTATCTAGATTAGTTCATGTGGTTATGCTCATAAATGACATTCTGGTGTATTCTAAAAACAAGGCAAAGCATGAACAACATCTGAGGGTTATGTTACAAACTTAGAGAGAGAAATAATTATATGCCAAGCTTAGTAAATGTCAATTTTGGTTGAGTGAAGTTGCTTTTCTAGGGAACATAGTTTCAGTAGAGGGGATCAGAGTAACCCTAATAAAGTAAAGGTAGGAGGGAAAAGTAGTAACTTATGCTTCAAGACAGTTAAAGCAACATGAGATGAATTATCCTAGTCATGACTTAGAGCTAGCTACTATTGCTTTTGCTTTAAAGATATGGAGACACTATCTATATGGAGAGAAATGCTACATGTTTACAGATCATAAAAGCTTGAAATACCTCCTTACCCAACATGAACTAAACTTGAGACAAAAAAAAGTGATTAGAATTGATAAAGGACTATGATTGACTGATTGATTATAACCCTGAGAAGGAAAGTGTGGTGGCAGACACTTTGAGTAGGAAGTTCTTGGTGACTTTGGAAGCCATGTGTAATGACCCGAAAATCCCAACTCTTATGAATAGTGCTTCTTGAGATGAATAGTGTTTCTCAAAACCTAAGTCACACTAAGTAGTCCATCAGGGAATAATAATTATGAGAGAATTTTGGGTCAAGTTTGAAGTCAATCCAAAGTCATTTGGATGGCTAAAAACAATAAATAAGATTTTTGGGCAATGTCCTGTGAATAGTGCTGTAAGTAAAATTAAACTGTAAAATAAATAAAAAGTTGCTCAGAATAATTCAAAAATTATACAACCTAATACTTCAAAATTTTGAAGAGTCTATTAGCATTAGAATTAGAATTTTTAGATGTTGAGAAGTAATTCTTTTAAATTTTTAATTGAGTAATTATGTTAATTTTCCTGGTTCCTTTCATTTTCTAAATATAAGATTTTGGTGATCTATAAAACCTTAATTTATCTAATTTTTTAAGGTGTTAATTATTTAATTCAGATTCCTAAGAGGGGTGAAAATAAACTCGAAAGGAAGGAAAATTAAATTTTTCAAAAAGTATAAATACCAATAAATCTTTTCCTTTTTTTCATTTTTCTTTTCCTTTCTTCTTTTTCTTTTCTTTCTCTTTTTGGCTGACAACTCTCCATATCCTTCTCTCCTCTCTTTTCTTCTTTAATTGGCAACACCCACCTCTAAAAATTATAGTAGATGGAAAGCTCATATCGAGAGCTTTCTATAGACACCAAAATCACCCGATTTGGCAGAGTGGTTCGAGAGAAATTGAGGTGAATAGTGACCATTTTTCGTTCGGGTAAGAATTTTTTAGTTTTGACATTTTTCCCATGTTTGTTACTTGTCTAAGAGTCATTTAATATCCTCATTTTGATTTTTCAGAGCCCATGTGATTTTATATGATTTTTGCTAAATCTTGATCGTTTGAATTCATAGGCAAAATGTCAATCCGTGATTCTTGGGGAAAAGGAAAGGCGTGAGACAGCTTTAGGCATACATCACGACGTTATTAAGTACGTGTAATCATATTAATCTACTTAAAAATGCATGAATATAAGTTTATGTGTAAATTGACATAATATGTGATATTTTGCTTTTAATGCAATTATTTGGATTTAATGTAATATAAATGGTTGGGATGTTAAATTGTGTAATGTATGCTAAGTATGAGTTAATGTAGGCCATGTGTGTGCATATGTGAAGGACGAATGGCCTTAAGAAGATGTATGTGCATGTATGTGCATTTATGCCATATGTAAGGCATCATGTGTATTTACATGGTTTACGAAATGCTAATGGCATAATGAACATTGTATGGAGATTTATGTGCATATGTGTGACTTTGAGAGTGGTTGAATGCCACTTAGACTTGTGTAAAGCTAAATGGACATGATAGATGCTATGTTTAAAACATAATATCGGCAAATGTCATTTTTGGCATAATGAGACCATAATGTAAATAAAATGGATAAATACCTAACCTACATGACATATGCATTGTAATGTATATAGGAATGCTATGAATATTAACTAAATGTAACTTATAATTGTTGTGCTCATATGTGTTTTTTGGTATTCATGTAATTCACGTATGATATGCTAAGTAGCTAAATTATGTTATATTGAGTAATTGAGTGCATAGGCATGTTTTATAATTTAAATGCATGTTCATAAAGCACGAAGATACGATTGACTTGTATTTTTGGCAATGTGATGTGATTAAGCTGTGTAACTCCTATAGTGAGCCTTGGTATGTAGTTTTACCTAAACTATGGCTATATGCTCGAATTATCTATTCATGAAACTCGAGCCATGCAATTGAGTGAATAATGATTGACTATACTTGAGTACGGCATGAATGTGATAATAATGCGCGTGTTAGTGCGTGTGTATATAGATAAGTTTAAGTTGGTTACATAACTCATTTTTTTTCATGGTAAAAACACGGATGTGAATTACATGCCTTGCTATATTCTATTTGCCTATGTGATATAGGTACACAGTGATAAGTATGAACCTGTGATGGCTAGGTTAAAATAAGTAATAATTGCTACCTTTATTTATAATAACCACAATAGCATAACATGATCAGTTTAATTATGCATATACCCCTAGACAAACTGGTTTAAATAGATTGATTGATTAACTAGGATATTAATAGCTGCTAGCATACCTTTAAGTATGAGATCTATGGGTCACTTTATTATGCTAATGAGCACTAGCCTTCGGGCATGATACCGTGAGCCTTTAGGCATGATACCATGAGGCTTCGAGCATGATACCATGAGTCTTTGAGTATGATATCGTGAGGCTTTGGGCATGATATCGTGAGCCTTTAAGAATGATACTGTGAGCCTTCGGGCATGACACCATGAGTTACTATCTAGCATTTGATAGTTGTATTGATATTAAGAGAAATAATTAAACTAATAACTATTAAGGCTAATGATGAAGTAATATAGCTTGTCATATAATTTAGTTTTCATGGCACTCAAGTAAAGTATGATATATGCATTGTTATGCTAAATGTGTGATGATCATATCCTTAGGCATGTTGTTTGCTCTATGTTGTATAGGATCATGTATATGGTATATCACATAATTATTGTATGTAGCATAATATGTGGTTACTTCAATATATTGATTATAGCTAATGTATGTTCAATGCATGATCGAATTTAAATAAGTGTGCCTATAAAAGTGATTACACCACTAAGCTTGATGCTTAACACGTTGCTTTTTTTTGTAATCCATAGGTTAAAGAAAAATATAGATTAGAGTCAAAGCCTCTACACCACAAGAGATGCGAATAATTGCCCTCTGGGTATATTTTGTTTTCTTTGTAAATGTATAATGATGTAATAGCATTTATAGTACTCTTATGATCCAATAGAGGGATTGGGCCTAATCTATGTAAATTGGTTTGGTTTTGTAACTCTAAGTGATATATGGTTTTGTAAACCTTTAACACAATGTTTGAAATTACATTGCATGACTTATATGATATCTATTGCTTCTACATGTGATGAGTGTTGTTGAGGGTGCCTGAGGCCCCATTGAGTTTTTATATAATGTTTTGATGAGCTGAGGCTCCGTTGTATGTGATATGTTATTTTGATGGGTTTAGAGGCTTAGGAGGACCCAAGTGGTTAAGAAACCATTGTGCCATGTTTATAAAAGTGTTTTCTTAGTAGGTAATATTTGGGAAAGTGTCCTGATATAGCCATATGTTACCAAAATTCTAACGCGATCACCTTACTAATTACCTTGTAATGCGTGTTAAAACTATTTTCACATTTTTATATGTTTTGAGTTTAAAAATGTCTTAAGTAATAAAAAGTTTTGATTGGGTCGGGTTTTTATGTATGTATTATGGATATTGTTATATACTATGCACATCTGCTATTCGGTCTGGTGAATGGAATGGGCGATAGGCATCACACCATGGATGCTAGGTTGTAGTACACTATAGAACATACTATAGTGGTTGAGTTACAAGTGAAGCCAAATTTCAAACAACAAATTAAAGAAAACTTATATGAACGATGAACAACTAGTTTAGATGGCAAGTAAATCCAAAGAGGGGAAGGCCACAAAGTTTGAATAAGCAGAAGACATGTTATCTGTATTATTGGATCAAGTGATGCATAACTAGTACAGATGACCAGAAGTTAGAAATATTGAAGGAGGCATATAAAGCTTCTTACTCTATGCATCCTAGGAGCATAAAAATGTACTTAGACTCGAAGTCTTGGTATTGGTGGTCTGGTATGAAAAGAAATATAGCAAAATAACTTATAAAGTGTTTCTTAGGTTAACAGGTGAAAGCTAAACACCAGGTTCCTTCTGGATCATTACATCCTATGGCAATACTAGAGTGGGGATTGGGAGAAGATGACCATAGTTTTTGTGATAGGTTAACTTTGACTAGAGGTAAATGGGATGTTGTATGTGCAATTGTTAGTAGATTAACTAAAAGATAACTCACTTTATTCTTGTTAGAATGGACCATTCATTAGAAAGATTGGCTAGATTATATATGAATGAGAAAGTTAGGTTACATGGTGTGCCAGTGATTATTATTTTTGATAGAGATCCTCGCTTCACTTTCAAATGTTGGAAGAAGCTGCGGGAGACATTAGGCACCAAATTAGCCTATAGTACAACTTATCATCCTTAGACTGATAGACAGTCAGAGAGAGTGACATAGATACTTAATGGTATATGCGAAAGTGTGTTATTGAGTTAAAGATAACTAAGAATCCATACCTATCTATGGCAAAATTAACCTATAATAAGAGTTATCAGATTAGTTTGGAAATGGCACCTTATAAAGCTTTATATGGCAAATAATATAGAACTCCCCTGTGTTGAAGTGCAATTGAGGAAAGTAGAATTTCTAGTATTGATTTAATTAGGAATGTAAAGGAAAAGTGTAGGTGGTCAGAGAAAGGCTGAAAGCTACCACTGATAGATAGTAAAATATAGTTTGACTTAAGCTTATGGAAAAAGGCAATCTAAGCTATGAAAAGAAACCTGTTCAGATTTGGTCTTGTGAAGTGGTAAGTGAGAAATAAAGCCATACCATTGGATAAAGTGCTATGAAGGCACCATAATACTGAAAAGGCTACATAGGAACTGAGGAACGGATAAGGGCACAATATTCTTATCTTTTCACTTCAAGTAATTTTGAGAATGAAATTTTCTTAAGAGGGGAAGAACTGTAATGCCCATATTTTGAGGCTCCGTAAATAGTACCACTAGCTCTAGGAAGTGTGCCCGAGGTGTTAGGGCACTTGTATGAGAACTAAGGTAGAAACACTAGTTGGGGAACTTTGAAGGGCCTTAAAATGATGAAAAAGGAAAATTTTAAAAATTTAGTAGAACTAATATTTCATTTCAGACTATGAACTACTAATCTCTGTGATAAAATTTAATCAGGTCGGGAATAACTCGAGATGTGCTCGGACGGACCTAAAAATATCAAACTTGAAGCTTAAAAATTCCATGAAGTCCATTAGTGAAAGAATTTTTGAATTATAAGGTTATTTGAAAATATTCATAATTTTTTAGATTAGCACATAAATTGAGGTACTTTGAAAATTGCACTATCAATGGAATTTGGCCACAAAAATTTATAAGCATTTAGAGGGGATTAAAATATGAATTTTAAAACAAACAATGTAATTTTTTGAGGTCATTTTAAATTTTTTGGGATATCAGTAGAATTGCAATTTTTTTGAAATTATACTAGCCTAGTTCCTGAAGGAATTAGGCCGAGAAACCTTATGTGCCCCTAATTTAAGGCATTTAAGGATGTTAAAAATAAACATGATGATTTTTGGAGGTTCGAACGGTCATATAGAAATTCCTAAAGTTTTACCACAAATCAAATGGCTGTAGAATGCTGATGTTTTAGTTTACATAATTTCTAATGGTATTTTGCTATGAAAATTTGTGAGCATGTAATTGGGACCAAATGAGTTATTTATGAGCAAATGGTGCATTTTTTTGATGATAGTGTGATTTTTAAAAATTCCTCGAAGTTGGTAGCCTTATTAGCAAAATTGAGCTTTTACGGGAAGTTTTGGTGGTCGTGAGACCCACTCGTACCATCCAGCTAGCCCAAGGGCCATGCCAAGTGTCCACATGGCCTTTCTAAGTGGCAAATTCCACTCAACAGATGACAAAAAAAAATTTCTTTCTTCTTTGCTAGGAACTGATGCCATTTACCTAGAAAATTCACTATTTCTTCTTCATTTTGCAAGCTTTTTAGGAAACAAATTTCACCTAAATTCATTTTCACATGTTAGGGATTCGAGGGAAAAATAATTGAGGCAAACAGAGCCTTGAAGAATTAATTAAAATTCCATAAAGGGAGCAAGGTCAGGAGAATTTCTAGCAAAGGCAGTAAAGTAAACAAGGTGAATTCTTCATGGTTTTCATTGATTTTTTAAGGGATTTTAAATGGCAATGGCTGCCTATGAATGCTTGAAAACTAATGGATGATGTGTGTATGGTTTTGAGAGGAATTGAAGAAGAAAAAGGCTTAAAGATGGTGAAGGAAAACTTTCATGATGGGCTAGAATTTGAGGTGTTACAAGCTTCAAATGGTGTCCCTTAGCAAGTAAGTGAATTTTAGCATTTCTTTCATGCCTTTTAACTTTTAAGGGGAAATGGTGAGTCATGTGTGTGTAGATTGATAAGTGAATGAGAAACTTAGTTTATAGATATGGCTGAGAACTTTAATATGGGATATGGAGGTTAAACTTGTTTGATTTGGTGTTAGGGAATAATGGTTGTTCTTTATAATATGGGAACATATGTTGTATGTAGTTAGCTATTTGTTTTGGCATATAAGTAAGCATGGTACACCAACAGTCAAGCTAGATTAATGTGTATATTAGACTAATTCATGCATACAGATAGTTTGGCATGTAAATGGCTAAATCAAAGTATGTGTGAATGTGAGTTAAGAAATGGTCGTGGCATATGTTATGAAAATTCACCTATGTTGGCATGAAAATGAACTTGTGTGTGTGGTTGTGTGTTGTGGTCATGTAAAAGTAATTAATTGTGTAAGTAAGGTAGAGAGATTACTTAATTTAAACTTAGTTCCCAAACCACTAGAGAGCTTTGGCAAGGGAAGTGGTAAGCAAATTTTGGTTATTTTGCTAGAAATGGATAATTGCTTAATGTGGGATGTATTATTCTTAAAATAGTCAAATTTACTTGGCTTTAATTGGCTTTGAATATTGAATGATCTTGACACTCATTTATGCTTGTTAATGGGAATGGCATGAGAAGGTTGGTACTATGTGTGTGAATGTATACATAATAATGATAATAGTATGAGCATGTTTAGCCTAGTTTGTTTTGCAAGGAATTAGTTTAATGTACACCATAAAAAGGGTATAAAATGTGATTAAGAATTGGCATGTAAAATGACTTGAAAAGTAGTTCATAATGTGTGCCTTTAAGGGCTATAAATTTTGAATAATCAATGTGCCTGTAAACTGTGCCTATCAGGGCTATATTGTGTGATTATGTATTATGGCTTGGATGCCTATGTTTTAGCCTTAGAAATGGCCTAATGATTGTATGACTTAAGGCTTACAAACCTTATATGAATATGGTGAAAATTGCCTTGAAAAAGGCTAAGAAATGAACCTAGAAAAGTCTTTCAAAAACTTGATGTAATGATCTATAACTATCTTGTTTGACCATTACCTAAATAAAAAAAAACCATTGGGTAGTAAATGTCAACTATATGAGAAATGACCATGGTATAAAAATCAAGCATAACTTATCTTAATTATTAGCAATTGCAGTATTTGAAAATAATTCTGAGAATTTACCCAATATAGCTTAATTGTGGTTATACCAAACCGAGCTAAAATTTAACTATGCTATAAAAATTATATCTGCCTATTATTCACTTAATAATATTATAAGAAGTTAACTAGTAAAG
>CANXYI010281272.1:0-11522 GCA_948208565.1 Hura crepitans | reverse complement strand
TCTCCTCGAGTAATTAGGTCACACTGAGGAGGTTAAAGGGAAACAATAGTCATAAAACTTTAACAGGCAAAATAATGAAAAAAATAAAATAATTAACACTTTTAGTAAAACCAATAAATTATTTTACGCTGATATCTAGTGAATAGTGACCTTAGTTTGCATTGTGTCGGAAAAAGCCCGAGATATGCCTGAATAGACCTAGAAATAGCATATCTTGAAGGTAAAAAATTATAAATAATCCAATCGTGAAGGAATTAGAATTTTCTAAGGTCAATTTATATTTAATTAGAATTTTTTAATTACACGAGTGAATAGTTCACCAAGTTCTCTTTGGATTTCTAACCCGAGATTTTAAGGATCCTTTAATTGAGTAAATTGTTAATTTTTGGCATGAAAAGTATGATTTTTGGAGACCTCTAAGATTTATTTTGCATTTTTAAAGATTAAAACATATATAGAATTAATTAGGGCCGTTCAATCATCATGTGGCATGATTGGAGCCATCCATCGTTTTAATATATAAGTGTTCAAGTGCGTGCAAGTCTACACTAGTTAGAATGCACCCATCTTCCTTCCTTTTCCCCTTAAAAGCCGATGCCACCTTGAGAACTCTCTCTCCTCCCCTTTTCTTCCATTTTCTCACCCAATTTTGCTTGAAAACCTTTGATAATTATATGAAAATCGATCTTCTCAACATGTAGAACCTGATTCTAGCCTCAATTTATGAAAACGGATGGTTTTGAGGAGAAAATGGAGCTTTGAAAGTTTAGGATTTTAAACCTCTAAATCAAATCGGAATCTGATTTGAAAATTGAGTATTTTTCTAGATAACTGGACATACTCTATATCACTGTTATGCTTTCGATTTTGAAATTGGATGTGTATATATTTTTTATGAATTTTTCTAATTTTTGATATATTATGGAATTTATAGAACAAGCAATTGCAAGAGAACTAAGGTGAAGAGAGGCAGTAGGATCAATCCCAAGATGACATAAAACATCTCTATAAGTGTATTTGAAAAAACTTGTGCCTTATTCCTTGAAATGTGTGATTTCCATAATAGGTGTATTTTAGGGTTTAGTCACATTTAGTGGTTAAAGTAACCCTAAATTGATCACTAGGGTATTTTAGGGTTTAGAGAATAATAATGAACTTGACAGAATCAAAAATGGAGGAAAAATGAATAAAATGCAGAGGATTGAAGTTGTGAACCTAATATGGAATAGGTAGGAACATAGTAGTAATTTCTTAAATTGTTGTATAAGAGGTGCACATTGGATTATAATGACCTAAAAATGAGTAGTTGTGACTTATACTGGAATGCATATTAATGATAGCATGAGATAACGTAGGAAATATGCCAGTAATGTGCATGTATGTATAAACATATGCATGATGTATAACATGTAAGTATGAACATGTATTGACCATAATGTGTGATGTAAAATGGTAACCATAATTGGCACGCAATTGGTAAGCAAGCATGGCAAGGGATGTAAAGAAATAATGGCATGAGCATGGTAAAATGCAATGTTAGTTAGAAGTAACGAGATGCAAAAAGGGACTCGTAATGTAAAATGTATAAGTAATATTGACAAAACATTGTAAAGCAACTAAAGTTGACATAATGAAATGTATGAATGGTAAATCATCAGAATAAGAGCCAGATGGCCCATATACGAAAGATAGCTTACTGGATATATTGATCGGTCAACTAGGGGACAACTTACCCATTTCCCATTACATTGTTGAGACTTTTGTGGTGAGGAGACCTATGTGGTCAGGATTTGAGACCTTCGTGGTTAGGAGACTTTCGTGGTCAAGATTGAGACCTTCGGGTCAGTATTTATTAATTGTATTGGAGCTCCAAATATTGACATTTGGTTACCCGGCTAGTGCAGCAACACAAAGGTCTAAAATGTGGACCACTGCACAATTGGACCCTGACATCCAGTATTCGATTACTTGTCTCCTAAATATGGGCTAAAACATAAATGGTATTAACATGACTCAAAGGTATAAAATATGGACAACAATATAGGTAATACTTGGACATGAATGTCATAACCTAGTAGGACTAAAGAACACATAGGCTAATAAAGGTAAACAGACACATAGGAAAGAATTAAACTTGACACCTATGATTAGCAAGGAAATAATAATTGGACTAGATTAACTAGAAATTACATAAATAATTGAGTGAACTTAAAGGATAAAGACATAAATGGGACTTTAAATGCATAATGTTATAAATGCATGAATTAATGTGCAAATGTTTTATTGAATACACCACTAAGCATATTGCTTAGTGCATCATGTTTTCTCGATGCATAGGCCGTAGATAGATCCAACATCAGATCAAGCCTCAAGTGATAGTAATGTAGTCAAGGCAACCTTCCAGTTGGTATATTTTGGTACATATTTTGTGTGATGTATTAATAGATAGTGGCACTCATATGTACATATGTTGGGGATGGGTCTAGTACAGTGATATGTATATGTAGCTTATCTTAGCCTTGTGTTCATGTAAAATAACAAACAATATCAGTAGTATAATCTTATAATGTGATGGATGTTTATTATAAAATGATGATGATATTGTGATACTTATTGTGATCAAGATGTGACTGGTGATGTTGTGTGTTGTTTGATAATGACGAAGGGTTAGAAGGACTTAAATGGCTAAGTTTGAGTCTGTGATCATTATAGAAGTGTTCTTTCCACAAGTTTATTTTGAGAATATCACCGGATAGCTGCGTTGCCAGATTTTTTGTTAAAATGACACACTAGGTCTATATGCATTCATGTCCATCATAATTTGGTTAAAGCTGCATATAGGCCCTGAATGCTTATGATGTAAGCACATCGTAGGCACAACGGAAGAATAATAGAAGAACTGGTCAACGCGCCATCTCTTATCCCGACTAGCAATGGTTTGAGTAGGAGGTGGCATAATGTGCCATCTCTCATTTGGATCTACCTATTGGGTTAGGTGAGGGGTGTCACAAATTATGCATAAGATTATAATTCAAAAACTTAAATAATTAATGTAACCCATAGGAAACTAAATAACACATAGAATAAGAGCCTATATGAGTTCGACAGTGCATTGGATAAGTTGACCGGTCACTTAGGGAATATAGCAGCTGTTAGGGCACTTTGGTACTTAATTATAAACCTTCGGGTCACCGTTAGAACTTTGGATCACCGTTAGACCTCTGTGGTCACCACAGACCTTCGGGTCACTGTATTTGCCTTTGGGCTAGACCTTCGGTATAAGGCTAACTACTTAAAAGGCTGCAGAGTATAATGACCAATATTTAAAGAAATTTATTAATTCAACATAGACATAGTAAGATCAATTACTATAATAATATAAAATATTAGTTGATAATAATTTGTACCCAAGTGAAACTATTTGAGTAATGGTATAAGAATTAGGAATCATAACCTATATAGGCATATATAGGCATAGTAGTTGTGTACCTGTACTAAATTGCTAGTTCAAGTATAAAGAAGAACCTTATAACTATAGTTATAAATGTTGAACCTTTATATAAAATGGAGTTGAGTACAATGATAAGTGTTATAAACATACACGTAGATGGAACAATATGAATCTATATAGAATAGAAATTCAATGCATAATTGGTCAATAAATCATTATTGTATGTTGTATTTGTTCTCACGATGACATAAATAAGTTTTTTTGAGTGTCGGGTCATGCTAGTGTGAGTGTGTCTTAATTACAAGCTTCATAGTTATGATGTGTGCTTGTATATGCATAATATGATTAAATTGTATAATTTATTCTTTGTGAGCTATACTTTATGTTGTATGCTTGGGTAAAATGATGATGGGAACTAAATAATTTATTAACTAAGTCTGCATTATACCCAAGATGATAATATGACTTAGTATACAATTTGGTCAAAATGATCGAGTAGTTATGTGTGTGAATATAAATAGTGATATGCGTACATAATGAAATACGCATGCCTTGCGCTGAATATACATATAAAATTACTTAATGAAAAGATTATATATAACACCCTTTACTTAGTCCTGAACAAGAATTAAATAAAAGGTGGTTCAACTTGTTGCATTCATCTCACTCTTTTTTACCTTATGATTTGGTAAAATCCCCACAGCATAATGACTGTTTTGGAGTAAAAGCCAAAAAATTTCACTTGTGAAAATTTACACTTCTATAGTCCATTTACAAATATACATCACAAAGGATCCTTCTAATCCACCATATCTCAAACTATTTCCAATCGATCAAACCACAAAAATACAACTGTATTTAATACATTCACATCATTCTAATAGTACCCTTAAATACCAATCACTGTTTCTAAGCATAATCATTCCATTACAACCAATAACTTTACATATACTTGATACAACTAACATGTAAAATAAGCCCACACCTCAAAGTATATATATATATAGCGCCTTCATCCATATGTGCTATTTGATAATATTATAACTGTCCCTAATATATATCCTCAAATTGCTCCGCTCTCCTTATTATCATCTTCCCTTGTCAGCTATCATCATCTATGCACCATCAAAAGCTAGTATACTGAGCAATGATGCTTAGTAGTGTGTTCAATGGAATATATTAAGAACATACATGCACACATATATTCAAATACATTGTTCAATTCATGCATATAGTACAAATCCTTTAATAGTTCCATTTATTCCTTTATTTATTAAGTGTAATCTTTTACATTTAGATAATTTACATGCATCTTTAGGGTAAGGCATACATACTGTGTCATATAAGTGTATTTCGCAACTTATATACCTATACAACTACACAAACATCTTAGCAAATTTTACACCCTAACTCAGTATTTTATAATGTTTCTCACAAAACATAGTTATCCAAATAATTAGTCTCTATCTTGATTATACACCGGTAAACACACTAGAATTTTTCTCACATAGGTTATATTATACCATTCAATCAAATTATAGACACAGAATTCACGTGACAATTATAGTCTCTAAAATTAAAACCCTCACATCTGCAATGCGACTTAACACTTAAAACTTGTATACTTTGTCATGAAATAAAAAATAACCTACATTGATAACTCACTTATTTTCTACTTACGTATTAAAGATCATTCCAAGTAAACTTAATATTCTTTATAAATATACATGTTTATAACACATATCACGACATTCTACTCCATATTATATAAAAACTTAGCATTTACGATTTTAGTTATAAAGTCCTTCTTTGTACCTACTCTGGTAATTTAAGACAAGTAAAAAAATTATAATGCTAATACATGTCAATGTTGGTTAAAAAAAATGTATGATTCTTTCACTTTTATTCTAACAATCTCATTTAAGTACAAATTGCAATCATCTAATAGATTATTTTGATATCATAATTGATCTTACTAAATTCTTGTTGAATCATTACATTTCTTAAGCATCGATCTTTGTATTTTACAGCTTTTACAATAGTTAATTTATAACCTTACATTTATACACCATTTTATGCTATTTTTCTACATGACTTGCTGTATTATTGGCTTAAGTAGCCCATACTTGACGGACATAAGCTCATTCACTAGATGAAAGAGAAATAAAAAGGTGTGCGGTGGTCCACATTTTGGACCTAATTGCTGCTGCACCAGCATGACAAGTTACTATGTTTGTGTAGTGATCTTGTTGAACCTCCTTGTGGCTGCATCCACATAATTACATGCAGTTGTTTGATTGGACCTACCGACGACTGCACCCACATGACATAATTGTTCAGCGGCTCTAAGAACTCAGCGATTGCACCCTGCCTAACAACATGAATGTGCTAGCAGTTGCTAAAATCCCTAAGCAACCGGTCTACCTATCCAGTGTACTGTCTAACTCGTACGGGCTTATCAAAATATTTTATTTAACTTCAACTGGTTTACGTAAATTATATAAGTTTCTTGACTTATGTATAATTAGTTTACCTTCACATTCATCTTAATCAATCATATACAATCATGAGGTCACATAGAGTCCTTCATCAAATAACATTGTATGTGTTCATCATAATGAACATAACCATAACGAACTATTGGTACTTTCGTATCACTCGACAACGTCATTTGATCATTAATCCATATGTACCTATATAACATTTATATCATGTTCATTCTTGAATTCACATCAACTTTGCATCATTTTCATTTCATAGTTATGTTCATTATTCATAATAGAAATTTAACTCCATAAGCATCAATTATCCTTTTCATGTTTATTCCTTCGATTTATAATTCTATATATTCATATATTACACCATTCTGGTTACATTTTTCATAATGTGTTAGTTGCAATAATTAATTACAATTCCACTCAATGTTATTTTATATAACCCATTTCCACATTGCTTGTTTTCTTACGTATCACTCTATACTTACCTTATTCATAAAACATCTAGTTTACTCTTTCATTGCTTATTATTGTTTTGAGTTCATTATGTACTTAATGCTTATATTATTCCCTTCAATTTCCATGTTTATTCTTATACTTTCATTTCATCTTATTATGCAGTTATCATAGCTATTATTATATATCTATTCAATCTCAATTTAGTTTAGGTTTATACTTTACCAAAAACACGTATTTCTCATGACTATACTATATAATTCTCCCTGCCTTTCATATACATGTAAATCTCATGATTCAAGTATCACTATTCAAACTTGTGTTAATGATTTATATTTAAATTTCAAGTAGAATTACTAATTATAACTTTAATCATTCTACATACATTATGCATATACATGATGTTTGGCCTCTACAATAACATTTCCTTCCGTAATACCCTTTCCATTTATTATAACCCAAATTACATCCATTTTTCATTAAGAACACATGTCTAACAAAACCATCTCATAAGTTCTACCTTATCATATACATAGATATAACTAACATAATTAGTGATACCATTCCTACATCTACCCTTAATTCATGTGTAAGTAATCTATAATTTTTAAATATTTATTTCCATCCTTTTAACTTATAGAACATACTCATAAAACTTATAAAGTCGAGCACACCGATATATGCATAGCCCTAAGTTATTCGGCCACATCCCTAAGATCATTTCTACTAATCTCGTTACTAAATCTTTCTTAGCTTATTCTTCACTCAGACTATACATAAAGACTCCATTGCTGAGTATACACTTTCACTTCTTATTTACCTTTATTTTACATGTCCCCTGACCCCTTAAGCATGAAATTTTTATCTTTAAGTTATAAATTTAACACTACAATTAAGTCCTCACATCTACTTGTTAAATTCATTAATTTGTTAATCATGATTAATTTAAATATTAATTATGGTAACATAAGCACTTACAACCAGTCCTTAATAATTCGGCTACATACATAATCACGCACATCATTAATCTTTTCGTGCCTCAATTTCTCTTCTAACACCCTTCAATTCGCTTTAACTAATATCATCATAATATAAATTATAACTTATACACACCTCACACACACAATTCATGCACACCCAATAGCTATACCCATATTTATATATGAAATTCACACACACAATAAATATATTCCATTGAATTCAGATACCTAATTTTTCGCAGTAATCCATTGGGAGCCTATTTTGGACTACTACTTCTATTTCCTTCCCTTTTTCATCCATTAATACTTTGCATAGAATGTAAAATTAAAAGCATTCACAAGCAACATAATTCGAAATCAAAGGACAACAAAATCAGCCCCTATTTCACGGAATTTCCTCTTCGATTAAATTCATATTCATCCTAAACTCATGTTCTTCCACAATCACGACTCAAAACATATGAAAATCAAATTCCTCAATTATTAAAAGTCTGAAAATAATACTGTTAAACCAATTAAAAATAAAAAATCCCTCTCCTACTAAATTTAGTAACTAATGAAAAAAATTAATATCCCCTTCTCAACAGCCTTTGTTTACAGCCAATTTCCATCATGTGTTATCATAACAATTTCAAATAATTGTCTATCATTAAATTTGAGGAAAAAAAAAAGAAAATAGAGGGAGGTTTCTTGCCTATAAGTAGCTGGTTGGCTACTGCAGCTTGGCGACATCACTACTGTCACTATCTAGTGCTGTCGTTGCTCGACAGCGGCTCTTTGCTGCTGTTGACAATAGCTTCCGACATCAGCCCTTCCTTCTCTTCGGTTCATCTCTGATTTCTTCCCTTTTTTCCATTTTCTTATTTTTTTTTTCTGTTTCGAGTTTTCCTATTTGTAGTAAAAACCTCCTGTTGTTAGTCTTCAATCGCTGCAACACCTTGATGCCACCGCTCGCGACCAGTGCCACCGCCACCACTGAGGCTTTCTCCTCCGCCACCCTCTGTCTTACTTTTCTACTTTTCTTCTTCTTTTCTTCCTTTCTTTCTTTGGCCGTTGGGTCTCTTTCTTTTTCTTTGTTTCTTTTTCTTTCTTTCCCATTTCTTATAGCTGCCAATTCTCTTTTTTTCCCCACTAATTGTGTGGCTGCCATCTTATAAGAGAAAATATCTTGGAAAAGTTTCCTTCTCTCCCTCATTTCTTTTATTTTTTTCAATTAGGTCCTTAATTATTCTCTTTTTTATTTTTCCTTTCTCAATTTTTATAATTTCTTTAAATCTCCAAAAATTTCAAATTTTCGCTCAATTAAAATAGTTAAATTATTTAAATTTTAACTCATAAAATTCTCGAGCCCATCCAAACCGAGCTATGATTTTAATTATGTTATATCAAAAATTATACTATCCAAAAACTTTATTTTCGGATTATTAACTCTTTTGATTATCCAAAATTTTATTTTAAAAAAAAAAATTGCCTGCAGTTTGATTTTATTTCTCTCATTCGATTTATTAGTGTCTTAGGCGATGAAAACATTTTTTGTGTCCTAAGATACTCTATCCACTAAGTCCCATAAATTTCAAGCATCGAAATTCTTTTTTGAGCCTCAAGGTATATTGTCCTTGAAACCCTCATGAATTTTAGGGTGTTACATTATACGCATGTAAGGTAAGACTGAATATAAAGATAAAAAGAATGATACTGAATGCATGAATTGGGTTTCTATTTTCAATATGTATATACACACACACACATATGTATGTGTGTGTATTTTGAGTATATTCTTTTGAGTACACCATTGAGCATCATCGCTCAATGTACTGGCTTATTTTGTTGGTGCATAGATGACGAACAATTAACGAGGAGAAAAATAACTGCAAGTGAAGAAGTGCAGCTTGAAGGTCATCCGTTGATACAACTTTTGTAGTCATTAAATGGTGCAGTTAGAAAACGAGCACTTATGGAGCTAACAATGAGTGAGCCTAACCATACTTATGTAAAGTCTTAAGATATGAAAAATATTTGTATGTAAAGAGTAGTTATAGTTACAAAATTATGAATGGTGCATATAGATGCTCCTCGTATGAATGAGAAAAAAATAGTTGAGTATAGTTAAGTGAGTATGTAAAATTGTCTTACTTTGAGATATTTGTGGATCAGAAGGATCCTGTGGGATGTGATGATGTTGACTAGACTATAAAAGTGTGTTTTCCACAGGTTAAAATTTTTGGTTTTTACTTCGAACAGCTATGGACTTACATATAGTGCACGAGTTTAACAAGATAATGATGTGTATAATTGAATAACAACAAATAGTTGTACAAAAAAAGGCTTTACAAGAATGTCAAATTTCAAATAAGGTGTTTAGACGGGCATTGGCTGGAATAGATCTTGTGTCACCCTTTATTCAGATTCGGTTATCAGATCAGGTGAGGGGTGTTACATTATACGTCAAATATTCTTTCCACTATGTAACATCCACATCATTTTAACTCATATTACCTAGTCCAATTCTCAAATTAAGTTTCGAATTTTTCTTTAAATATGTTACAAAAATTTTCAAATTTCCTTTCATGCTAATTAATTAACTTTTATTCATTAGCTTATGATTATTTAAGTATATAATGTCATTTAACAATCTATATACCTTAGGTTTGGCTATCTCAAACTTTTGCCTACAAGGTTCAATAAGTTCATGCTTCCATTTTGTGATTCTCTCACTTTTAAACACGTTAATGTAAGTTTAATTGCAATTTCCATCCATTAATTTCATTTATATAACAATAATATGAAAAATCATAATTCACATATTCATACCAATACATTTAAACTATAGATTAGAATCCACATACCTCTTTAGGTGCTTAAGTTCATTAAAAATCTTTTCCTTTCTCTTCAATTTCATCACTTCACCATCAAGTCCTCAAGTTCTTTAAACTCCATAACCCATTTTTCTCATATAAAATCCATCAAAATTGTTATTACACATATAACTAAGATTCAACCCATATGTGCTTATTAAGGGATTCTAAATAATCCATGAAACATATTAGAATAAAATAACTTATCGACTTGAAGTGAACCTCAACATACCTTCTTCATCTTCTCTTGTAACACCCCCTACCCATTTCTACAGGAAATAGGCAAGGTGTGCTACTTCTCGCTGAGATCACCCATCCTTGGATTTCTCCAGGAGCCTTTCATTTAACTTCTATCTAAGTTTGACCAATTTTGACCGAATTTACCCATTTAACCTTTCTCTTTATTTATCCTTTTATTGTTGCTTATTTTAGTCTATTAAAACCCTAGTTTAAGACTATCAAACATTTACAGACAGACAATCAGGCAGCATAACGGCTACCCGGGTATCAAATCCCAAATTCACCTGCAGAAAAGAACACTTCTAAACCCATTTTCCCATCACTTCTTCTTCCTGGACCCTTCTGGTCCTCCAGATCACAATCAATACCAAGCAGCATGCATAATAAACATAACACAGGGTCTTAGACCCACCAACACATAGTTGTACACAAGCAGATTATTATTAACATGCAAAACTATACACATACATAAGTTTTCAATTATCAATTTAGTTTACAACCCATAACCCACTCTAGTCTAATATACATAAGTGCATACTACCACAATTCAAAAGGAAAAACAAAATACCACAAGACTGGACAGTAGCTACATTGGAGATTTCTGGTGCTGATCATCACCCGCACTAATGCCTGCGCATCGAAACACCAACATGCTGAGTCTAAAACTCAGTGGTAGAATAGATCAAATAGAATATGTCATAACATACACACATAAAACATGCAATATTCAATACACATTACCATTACCCTAATTCTTCTAAGTCCAGTTTATCATTAAGTTCAATCAACTTATTTATCCTTCAGTCTAGTTTATTATAGTATGGGCCCATGACAGATAGATAACTCTTGAAAACACTGGATAGTGGGAACTATCCTGTACAGTGGCCCACATTTTGGATCTAGGTAGCTGCACCTACCTCACTTGATAGCATGGATCAGTCCGTAGACCTCCTAATACTGGACTGGCATATAGCAGGGATCAGTCCATAGACCTCTCGATGTTTACAAATGGGATAGTAGGGATCAGCACTCTGGGAGCTCCCAA
>CANXYI010281264.1:0-11046 GCA_948208565.1 Hura crepitans | reverse complement strand
CTTTATGTAAAGGATTTCTAATGCTAACCTTTAGTGCTATGCCTAGGCAGTGCATATATATGCATGTGTAGGCCCCAAATCAATCAAAACTAAAATAGAAGAATCAAAGAGAAAAAAGGTACCTACTATCACATAAGGTGGATCAGTCTCTTCTCTAGCTTGTATGACATATTGCCTGGCAGGGACTCTAAGCTTTGCTCTATTCTCAGCCCTGATTCCTTGAGTACCCACTATCTTCTCTCCTCGATCCTCTCTCTGACTTATGGTAGAAATAGATATAGATCCTTATCCACTATCATGCTATTTTAGACAATCTCCAATGTAATGACTTGCTGCACTATACCTAAAATAGACTTCTAGTTGGATCTCTAACACTCTCTTCTATGTCTCCTATGGCAAGTTTGCCATTTAGGTAACTAGTTACTCTGAGCTATCGATACTAAAGCACTAGCAACTTGAGACTGCTATTGCTGCTTTGCTTTACTCTGTGTATGTTATCCATGTCTCTATGACTAACCCTGCCTCTAGGTTTGTTGTGATGCCCCAGATTGACTTCCTTTAAACCTCTTACCTATGTGCTAAGTTGCATTAGCTAATCATTGGCTATATGATCTCTTCTTCTGATAAAACTCCTTTCTCTCCTATTGAATCTCCTCTATAACACGACAAACTACTACTAGTATAGAGAAATCTCAAATCTTCATAGGAGCTATATGTGTCTTGATCTCCATATTCAACCCTTTCTTAAATCTCTTACACCTATCAATTTCCCTTTATACCATGTCCTTAACATGGCAAAGTCCATCTCATATTTTGGTATGGACTTCTATCCTTGCTTGAAATCCATAAACCTTTACCTTCTAGCATCAAGATGGTGCCTAGTAATGTACTTCTTTTAAAACTCCTCCAAGAAGAAGTCCTATGTCACATCAACCTCATTCTTGTGTTCTATCAAAACATCCCACCACTTGAAGGCTTTCTTTTGTAATAAAGAGGTTGCATAAATAACTTTCTCTTCAGGTGTGCACTTGAGCTGCTACATAATTTTAATTATTCTGTCTAACTAGTACTTTATTGCATTAGCATCTACCGCAACTCTACCCTTAAAGTACTTGGCCTTTATCTTTTTAATCATCTCAGATAGGTTTTTTAGAGAGCCTGAGGTAGTGGTGGAGGTTATTAAATTGGTGGAAGTGGTAGAGGTGCTACTGCTATAGCTTGTCTCAGTAGATCCAACATCTCTTACAAAAAAACTAGAAGTACTTGTGCCACTAAAGGTGCCTACCTAGCATCACTTCTAAAAATAGATACGGTTCTGGTAGCTCTTTGACCAACCATTGTCAAAACATGGCTCTCAATCTCTTTCTCACTATGAGGCATATTTGAACTCATTGAGATCTATAGGTAAAAGAATAAATTATAAGCCTCAATACCATACTATTATGTGATGCATGTTTCTAAACTTATGGCACCTATATATAACCTTTAAACATCGAGGAACATCTAAACTAGAGCTCTGATACCACCAAATGTGACATCCCTTACCCAATTCAATTGTTGGACCAGAATATGAAGCGTACACACAAGCATGATATCTAAACATATTTAACCTTTTACATTTTATTAAAAATCCAAATAAATTAAAACCTTTTAAATATATGTTTGATTTGAAATTAAAGTGTTGAAATTTTGTTTTAAATCAAATAAAAATATGTTTAACTGGTTAAAACCATTTTGAGAATCCTTGTGTCAAAAATCTAACAACATAACGGCTTTATTGGGACACTATCCCAAAATGAATAGTAACCTATAGAAGAAAACAACACTTCTAATAATCATCAATCTCAATCCAAAATTAATTTGGTCCTCTGGACCATCCAACAAAATCTCAATAGTTCAATCAATGTATTAACGGAAGATATTTCATACAAATATAAAAATATAGTTTAAAATTTGCTTAAATAGTTACAAAAATAATTACAATCCTAGATTAGGCCCAATCCCTCTTATGTTACATATAAGTGCCATTAAACAATTTATATCACATAATTAATATGTACAAATTAGCGAAATACCAAAAAGTGTCTTGCTCTTAATCTACAACAATTATGAGGCTTTGACTCTTATATGGTCAACCTATGCATCATAAATAAAATAATTCGCTAAGCAAACTTGCTTAGTGGTGTAATTAAGGAAATTTAAGTGCTCATGCATTCTTCCTCATATGTATGTAATGATAGTAAAATAATGTGCAGCCATTTGTATTTATGCACATAATGTAATTTAAACCAAACAGAAAGCATATATATAACTTAACCTCATAAACATGCATATCATCATAAGCAACATCCTTTAACTTTATAAAATCTCAAAATTAACATCTTTAATGAATTTCATCATTTAGCATATTTTACTTCCCATACTTAAGAAAACACATGACTATACTAGATAATGAGGACACCGAGCCACTGAGGCCGTTAGAACCACGAAGGCCCAAAAATCCAAACCCGAAGGTCATTAGGACTACTAAAAGTCTAGCTATTTAGATTCAAAAGTCATTAGGACTATAAAAGCCCAAAAAACTAGACCCAAAGGTCATCAGGACTATACAAGCCTAGAAAATTTCATCATAAGACTCATAGGTTACAACATTAGGTATAGAAGTACCTTAGCAGCTGCTAAACGCCTAGTTGATTGGTCAACCTATCCAATCTAGGTTGTTAACGAGTATGGGCTAATCACCAATTTTATTTTCTCAATTTTACCATTTTAAATAGCTTAAGTAAACTTTTAATGTTGGTAAAGCCAACAAATGACCAACTGGGAGACTATAATTCTTTATGCTTCCATTAAGTTCCATCATGTGCATATAACACAAATAATCATGCATGTCACCATTTATTCACATAATCTCATCTGTACATGTAACATAACATAAATATGTACTTATTATTATTCAACATCATCATGTTCATTAAATCTTGAGAGCATGATTACTAACACTTCAAGCCACATATGCAATTTCATCCATAAAGCCCATAAAGTATATCGTATCTCTACTATAGTATGCAAAGGACATAACATTATACACCCTCAACGTAACATCATGTATGGCACCTCATTCAACCATAACACCAAGCAACACTTCCAATACATACCAATATTTTTATACATTATACATTAAACATAATAACATAGAATCTTTGTTTATAAGAATTAGCTTGTTAGGCATGCATAATTCAACATATACTAACTCTTAAATCTTAAGCCATTCGGCCATAACCTATACACACACACAAAATAATTATTTGACAAGTTCCATACACTAACACATAATATCATATTCAAACATAACCATACATGTAAATACACTCCATTATACATTAGTAATCATAATCATTCATGCATCTTTATTCACTAAACCATTTAGCCATTATACATGAAACCTATCCAAATACTTATGCCAAATCATTTGTTTAATTGAAGTGTCATTATTGGTAAGTTTTAAGGGTTAAAATATACATTATTTATCATGAAAATCATGTTTTCATAAGTGTCATATGGTTAGTTTCATTAAAAATCATGTTTTCCAAAAAAATACAATTACATGTTTTGTTTATTCATTATGAATATAATTTTGATTCTTTTTCACATGGTTTCCCATAATATTGGTTGTTAACATTGTGTTTTTAAGTTACAATCATGTTTTTATCATGTATATGGAATTAATAGCATTAAAATTAGGCATTTTCATAAAATATAGCTTTATATCTCTATTATTCATGACAAAAATCGTTTTTAATCTTTGTTTGCTTAATTTTGCATGGTAGAAGTTGTTTAAATCATATTTTTGGATCATAACATGTTTCCCAGCTCATATATGAATAATGGCATAATTGTATGAGAATTATATTCCAAATTGAAGTAGTTATATTGATAAAAATTCCATATCATGTTTATTACAAATTTATTATTTTATTTATCTCAATTATATCATTCATATGCTTGAAGTGAATTCAGATCCTAAGAAATTGCATTTTGCATTAGAAAGCATGAGAACACACACTAATTACTAGACATAATGATTATTAAGTGTCAACCATGAATCTAGTTTTTTTTTTTTTGACAATTAATGGCTTGGTCCCTATTTTAACTTAAAATACTTATACCAAGTTTATTAGTTTTTAGTCTGCATCGAGTGGTAACTCTTAACAAATCCATTGTCATGAGGTTGTCTAGCTCATGGTATGGATGATGAATACAGGTTTCATGCATGTAAAATGAGTTAATATGTATAAGGGATTTCATGACTTCGTGCAAGAAAAAAAGATTAATACAAGTTTCATGCATAAAGGTATTGATGTGTATAAAAAGAGCATTGATACATGATGTCTAATGCATGGGGAAAGTATTGATACCTATTTTAATGCATAATATAATGGAAATGGCATTAAAGAATGATGCATGTTTTCATGCATAGAAAAAATATAAAGATAAATAACACATATTTTCATGCATGAAAACACAGAGATAAATGATACATGTTTTCATGCATAGAAACATAGGGATAAATATTATATGTTTTCATGTATAGAGGTATTGATACTTAATGACTGATGCATATTTGCATGCATTGGAAAAAGTATTAATGCATTATGCCTAATGCATGTTTATATGCATGGGAAAAGTATTAATGCATAACATCTGATGCATGGGCACATGTTTGCATGCAAGGAAAAGATCTCAATACATAATGCTTAATGCATGTTTGCATGTAAGGAAAAAGCATTAATGCATGATGCCTAATGTATGTTTACATGTATGGGGAAAGTATTGATGCTTGATGTCCTATGCATGGCTGCATATATGGAAAAGTATTAATACATGATGCATGATACATAGCATAATATTAAAGGCATTGATAAATTGTTCATGTTTTTATGCATGGGGAAAAAAGGCATTTTTGCATGTATGTGTGCATGTTTGAATGTTTATATTAAAGGATGATATATGTTTTCATGCATAAAAAATGAATTGGTGAATAATGCATGGAAAAAGTATGTGTTTGTGCCTATATGTGCATGTCTAAATAAGTGTTGTGTGAAGAAGGATGTGTTGACACATGTGAATGAATGTAAATGAACTTATGTATATCTTACTAAATGGATGTGAGCTAATGCATGTTTATGTATATTGGATGAATGTGAATTAAATGTTTACATGGATGTATACCTAATAAATGATGAATGTGCTTGTACATGTTTGCACTTAATTTTCATTAGATAAATGCATATGCATACTTGATTTTCCATATGGATATGTGATGATAAAATGTGATAAGTGAGTGATAAATGTAGTAACCTACATGTTTTGCTACCTAACGGATAAGCTTGTGCTTAGTTCTTTCTAGATGAATGTGTGATGCATGTAACTTCATCCTAGATGAATGACTATGAAAGCAATAACACTATTGCATGTGCTTACAACTTTTCCTAGAATGAATGTGTTAATGAACGAATGCAATGATATTAAAAAATGTATCCCTGGAAAATAAGTTGATGCATGTAAACCTAATGAATATTTTTATCCAATTCTTTATGGATGAATGAATGATGAGTATATTGGATTCTATCTAGAAGGGCATATGTTATTATACATGTTAGATGTGTGTGAATTCTATAACTAATGCATGAAGTGCATATGTGTGCTTGTTATTTATAACTAATGCATGAATGAAATGTGCATACTTAATGATAAGTGTGTTAATACTAATGCAAGAGTTAAAAAGAGGATGAATGTGTTAATACTAATGCAAGAATGTTTAGATAATGATGTGTTACCTAATGAATGCATGTTTATAGGTACTAAATGGATATGAATGAATCGATGCACTAATGTTTGTGCCTAATTTTTTCTAGATGAATGAATAATGTTATGATGACTAATGTACTCCTAATGAATAAATGTGAGTTTGTGCATGAATGAACTTAAATGAAGTGGTACATATACGCCTTGATGTATGTGTTTGTGCATAATTTCTCTTCAATTAAGGAATATTTTTTTTCTAGATGAATGAATGATGAATGTAGTGACATGTTTGTTCCTAATTTTTTTGAATGCATGATAAATATGGTGACATGTTTATACCTTACTTTTTTAAATGCATATACATATACAAATGTACAATCAAATTTATGTCCACCTCAGATAAATGTAATGCATGTTTAAACATGGTTTGCTACTAAAACCACTTTTTCCTCAAACTTGTTACAGGAAAGACTTAGATTTTGTGAAAGTGAAGGTGTAGCAAAGCATGTTAGGTTTTAGAGTGATGAGTAGGCTAAGGGAAGAAAGGTTCTATAGAGGTGAAGAGACTTAGGATTCAAGCAAAACATTTATTTTCTAAGCAGAGCATTTAAACATTTATGGCTAGAGAATGAGTGATTAAGTTGACCAAATGATAGAGCATGCCAATATAAGAGATTGCATAAAATGGTACCCTTCTTATTAGTTAGTTCGAAGATTTTCCAACTAAATATTATCTCCAACCTCTAACTTTTGTCTAGACCACTCTTTGAGAGTTTTTGATCTAGCTAGGTAAGCTATAAATTTGCATAGGTTGTTTTTTGCAAGTTTTCATCCTAGCGAGATTTTTTTTTGAATTCAACTTATCCATAATTCTATACTTCAAACTCATTATGTTGGATCTAAGCTAGCAATTTGTAAAGTCCTTCTCATCATAGCTTGATATGTCTTAAAGCTTATAGAGTTATTCAGACTGTGAACTTGGAGTGATATAACTTGAAGCTCATGTCTTGAGAGGTTGATATAACTTTTCGAATTAATAGCTAACTTTTTATGGTTGCTAGCTTTGTGCCCCTAGTATCTTAAATCTGGATGCCTTTATTGCATATTGAATGTCATCCTTCTAGCCTTTTCAAGTACTATATTGATGATATCCCTATTATTAGCTAGTCTAAAGATTTTTTAACTAAATATTACCTCTTAATTTTTCCCAAATTTTGCCTAGGCTCATGCTTTTGGTTGATTAGGCTAGCAAAATTTATTATATTTATGAATAAGGGCAACCATGGTTTAAAGAAAGAGAATGCTTGGTAGGTTAAAAAGTATAAATCTTGTGTTTTTTTTTTTGAAAGAATGATGAACTTAGAGTTTTAACATTTAGAGCTTACTAAACATGGATTTTTGTATGAGAATAAACCCAAAGGAAAAATTTATTTTCAATGTTTAAAATGGTTTCCATGAGCTATTAGGTTTGAAGAAAATGACAGCATTCTTAGACTTTTTTAGCTTTCAATTTAATGACTCTTTAAGAGTCCGACTAGGTTTAGTTAGCTCTAGACCATCTTTTTTTATTCTATTCTTTCAACTCATATTCAAGAATACTTCTCATGCCTTACAAGGAAAGATTGATTCTTGAGCTTGTGTATAGAAATGGTGAGCCATTCTTTACAGAATGAAGAACTGTGAGTGATGCATGTGGATTAAGTCGATTATTATTTTTTTCTTCTTTTTTTAATTTCTCTCAACTCACTTTCTAGAGTACCATGCTATGTAATGAATATAATGATGGAGAACAATGCCTATGAAAAAGTTAAACCAAAGCATTTCAAATAATCATTTAAACATAAGAAAAGAACTTAATCAAAAAGCAATTTTACAATATCCTTATTAAATTCTTCTATATCTTTGATCGGTGCGATCTTGCAGTTGGACATCATTTGGCCTTTGAGAAGGCAGATCAAAAGTTAAGAGAAGAGAACCTTGCTTCTTAAAAAAATGAATAGTTTTAAGATCTTGTGATGGGCCATCTTTAGAATTAGGTATTGCACTATGGTCTATGAGGTCTTGAATTGCTTAATAAAAGGCTTTACAACTATTAGTGATGTGGCTAATTCTTTGATGATAAGCACAATATTGGTCATAATGATGATTTAGTGGAAGTAATGTAATTTGAGGCTTAGGTATTAATGGTTTAAAAAGGTTTTTCTCCCTTAATTCTTTGAACATTGTTGATAGAGGCCTATTCAAATATGCAAATTTATGATGAGTTTCCTAGGCTTGGTTCCTTAGTCACTATCTACCCCCCATAATTTGGTCCTCTTCAACCATGTCCATTGGATCACCTTACTATTGTGCTTTTAGCCTAAGTTTTTCTTTTATAATTGTTTCTATGAATCTTATCATTCTCTATTCCAATATTATATTGCTTTGTTCTTCATGCCTCTAGTTATAAGTTGATTTTCACCTTGGGTTTCTAATTTGGTTACCATTTTAAATGTGGAGGGTGTTAAAAGGATGATAGGCTAAGCTTCTATTGAAGAGCTTGAGTAAAGTAAGATTTATAATAGCCATATAGGCAAACAATTAGTATGATGCATGATTACTATCTTTATAGAATGTGTGCCATGATACATGGTTCATGCATTATGATCCATGTATATGTTTAGGCGTATGCTATAAATGTCTAATTGATGGGGGATAATTCAAACTATGCATATATGAAAGCTATTATGATGCATGATGTACTCATTTCTAGAATGTCCTATATACTAGGGCCTATGTTATGTATGATGTATGGATGGTAGGCATTATGTATGTATGTATACATAAAACTAGCATGATACATGATACATGCTGAGCATAAATCAATGATGCTTATTAATCATTGGTACATCTTTTAAGAGGAAACTTAAACCAATGTTGATTTCTTTAAATGCATATGAATTATTTCATGCCCTAACTTTTGCCTAATGTGCTCCCCGAAGGAAGTTTTCACATTAGCAGTCTCCCTTTTTTTAATCGTATCAAAGTTAAATGCATCAATATAAGCATCTCAAAATAAGTAAATTCATCTCTTTTTATTAAAAGAGAAGTAATTAAAGAGATTATAAAAGTTTAAAGGTAAAAAGAAACAATCTCAAATGGTGGAGATTTTTTTTTCTGGATCGAGTATCTACCTAGAATCAATGAGATTTTGGATGGCATGATGAAGATTCTTACAATCATCAATTAGATGTCACATCTTCTATTGATAAGCACAAAATAAATCGTGCTTATGTTTAACTGAAAATAGCTCGGTTGGAGGTCAATATAGAAGATGTTAAAGTTTCACTTCCTTTATAAGCTTGTTCAAGCACTAGGACATAGTTCTACCTAATTCAGAGAAGTGGCAAGTGTTGACTATGTTAACATCTGCAGTATAACCTGAGTTGTAATTACCATGGTTACTTCTAGTGCCTTCATTCTTTTTAAATCCTTTATTCTGAACAACTATTTCCATATCAACAGCTATGTCTTTAAGCTATTCCCATGTGGTGATGCCTTTCGCAATGAGTCTAGCATTCATCTAATTATTAGCGTTCTTGATGAACATCTTAATTTGGTTAATGTCATCATGCTTATTTCTTATTTTATGCACCTTGGCCTTTCATTAGTTTAAGTATTATGAAAAGGACTAGTTAGGTTTTTGACATTCTAATTCCAAATCTTTGAGGGTCATCTCGAAGATTTCATTATTTGAGTACTACTTGTTGATTACATAAGCCCAATCTTCTCAGCACATTTTTACCTTTTTTTCTAAGTTGTGGTACCAATCTAGGGCTTGCCTAATTAAAGACATGCTGAACAAGCTCACTATTTATACTTATGAGAGATGAGTTGACCTCATAGCTACTACATATTACTTTAAATGAGTCCTTAGGTTAAAAATACCATTAAACTTGTTCAAATTTGGAATTTTAAACTTGTGGGGGATAGCTTGGTCTAGCTTCAAGCTAATGTCTTTGGGGTCAATGTCTTTGCCCCTAGTCATTAGCTCTAACTTTTCATTTAGCTCTTAATAGAATCCTTCTCATCATACTTGGGTGGCAAAACCCTATTATAATTAGGCTTAATAGGTGGTATCTCTTCATTAGAAACTTGGTGATCCTCTTTATTAGCCATTTCTTTCCCACTATTGTTAACTATAGAAGGTTGACCCTTATCTCTTTAATTATACATACTTGATAGTGCATTAGCCATGGTAGTCATTATTCTCCTCTCCATATCTTGAAGGATCTTAGTTAGCATGGTTTTTGTTATGTATTTATCTTCAGACAAAGTTGCTTATCTTGGTAAGTTAAAGATGGATGAATGGTGGCTATAAAACAAATGGTTTAGTGATGATACATGATTACTATGTCTATAAGATGTGTAATTTGAGCATTGTGATGTATGGTAATGTATGAATGCATTTTGTAATTGTGCCTAGGTGTGTGCAGTGTATGCATATGATGTGTGTGATATGCCTAGACCTAAGTAGTATGCATATCATGACTAATGTGCATGCATGATTAACTTTTATAATACACCCTAGATGTAAAAGCATATAAATGCATGATGTTACCACATTAGGTTAATGCATAAATACATGTTACACTTACACTACGCAAAACATGAACTATAAATGTATGCTTACATGACATATGCTAATGTAGGATACATAATATACCTAGTTAAGGTATAAATGAACCTATTGGACTCTAAATGGTGGATGATACATGGTAATACCTAGGTATAGTATGCCAAGGGTACATATGTATGCATGGTTATGGTATAAATGGACTTATCAAAATCTGAATAATGCATGCTTCAATTTATGGTAGGTGGTATTGTATACATAAGGGTGTATGATTCTACTATGGATACATGATGTTACTACACATAATCTAGCATGGTATACCTGTATACAAAATAGCGCCTAATGCTAAATGTATATTTGTGAATGTATAACTTGTGAAAGTAATAAGGGTTAGTATGTTGCATGAACCTATGAGAACTTATACAACATATGATACATATATGTATGGGGTACTTATGAGTGTTAATGCACAGTCTTAAAGGTAAAGATACATTATTTACAAGTTGTATGAATGAATGAGTGTATAGTGCATGATTCTAAATGCAAGAATGTAATGATGTGTGCATCTAATACTATGGGATGCTAGTGTACAATATCACTACATGGATTAAAAGTAATAGACA
>CANXYI010281224.1:0-10869 GCA_948208565.1 Hura crepitans | reverse complement strand
AAAAATTGAGGGTTACTCTCAAAGCTAAGATACCAGAAATAGAGTGGGTAGAGAACAAGCATTAACAATTAGCTCTCATGGACGAGAAAAGTATATGGGCATTATATCATAACCAAATTTATTAGAAGCATATTGTAAAAGCCTTTAACAAAAATTTTAACTCCCAATCATTAAAGGAAGGAGACCTAGTGTTGAATCAATCCAAGGTTGTTGTAGTTGATCCAAAAGGAAAATTCAAACCTAATTGGGAAAGTACTTACTTGTTTAAGCAATTATTGTTGAAAGGAGCTGTAAAGATTACCAACCTAAAAGGGAATGAATTTAAGGAACCTATCAACATCGACCCACTGAAGAAGTTCTTTTGTAAAAAAGCTTGCTAAGTTAAAGACCTAAAAAGGCAGCCTAGGAAAATTCTAGAGCACCTTATTAGGATGAAAACCTTGCATAGGACGGTCTATGCAAAAATTAAGGGATTGAGAGAAAATAATTAGTTAAGAAAACCTACAAGTGCTAATGATGGTAGGGGTATTATAGTGATGTAATTAAACTATTTCGCTATGGCAATATTAATGAATTCAATGCAGTTTTAATTGCATCTAATGATGATATGATTATATTTATTGCGCACACTCTTAGTGTCATCTTGCTATTTTATATCGCATGAAGTAATTAAAAACCTCTAAATGATGTATGGATGTTCTTTAAGTCTATGATAATATGAGTTCATCATATATTATAATGCCATTTTGAAGTTACAATTTGATGAAAAAAAGCCTATTAGTGTGAAAACCTCCTTTGCGGGCACATTAGGCAAAAGTTAGGGCATAACCCATTAATGTAAAAACCTCCTCCAAGGGGTGCATTAGGCAAAAATTAGGGCACAACTTGTTAGAGGGAAACCTTTAGGACTTTTAGGCAAAAATTAGGGCAAAAAAAAGGGAACAATAATAGCACAAATAAAATAGATACATGATACATGATAATACGTTAGTAAGCTTATGATAATGTGATGAATGAGGGGGTTGTGCATTATCACCAATCAGAATAAAAGCTAAACTCTTTTTACCTAGTTCTTGACATACCTTAAATAACTCTGGTGGGCAAGGGGGGGATATAGCTTTTAATCTTCTTAGCCCCCTACTGTTCCTAACATTATTAAAGCCATTTCAGTTGCCTCTTAGATTTCTTCGAATCAATATTGACTAGAATATTTTTAGACTGCCTACAACTAATCAAAGACATTGAAATCATGCATCACATGCATACATACTGAATCAATGTTTATGTTGCTTAATAGTATCTCTGATCTTTTAACCTTAGGTAAGGGATATCTATACTTGATGTATATATAGAACACCTTTGATATGTGTAAAAACCACACTTTTAGAAAAGGTACCAAATACAGAGTTTCCCTTATAATCTTAAGGGCAATTTTTGGATTATAGGGCATGATAGACATATGTAAACAGACTATAAACAACACTAACATATCAGAAGTTACACATACATCCTTTTTGCATAACACAAAATGTTAATGATAAATCTTTGTTCTTGTAAAATACAATAAAAATCCTACACTTCAGTGAGAGGCAATACACGAGGCAAGCTTACTAGCTTTTGACTATTAAATGCATCACCTCTCCTTTCAGTTCCAAGCTTACTAGCTTTAGCATCTACCTTAAGGCATAATGACTGATAGAAAGTAAGCTAACAAAACAAATAGTCTAGAACATGGCCTTCAACACTAAAGCCAATAGACGTTACACCTATCGAGCAATAGAAGCTCTTAGATAAAGCCAATGGATGTCACATTTACCGAATAAAGGGGGATCTCAAACAAAGCCGATAGATGTCGCACCTACTTAGTAGAGTGAGCTCTCGAACAAAGCTAACAAATGTTACACCTACTGAGTAAAGGGAGCTCTTAAACAAAGTTGATAAACATGGCACCTACCGAGTAAAGGGAGCTCTCGAATAAAGCTAATAGACATTGCACTAACCGAGTAAGAGGAATACTTGGTCCTGGAGAGGGTTACAACTCACACCTACTTAGCAAGAGGAGTGCTTAATCTTGGATAGGGTTAAAACTCAAACATCAGACTATCTCAACTCAATAATACCTACCTAGATGGAAGGAGCGTGTAACATTCATAATTTTTTGAGTTATGAATAGTACTTCCCGAATAATGAATAGTATTTTCTAAGACCCAGGTCACACTAATATTATTGAATGAAAGTATTAATTATAACATAATTATAGGTGAAATTTGGAATGAAATTAAAGTAATTTAAGGGTTAAAAATACAAGTAAAGTTTTCATAGTGGTGTCCTATGAATAGTAACTTAGTTGAAATTGAATGATAAAATATTTTAAAATTGCTTAAAATAATTCAAAAATAGCACGACTTGATGCTCAAAAATTCTATCTAAGCTAATGATGCTGGATATAGAATTTTCTGACATCGAAAAGTAATTTAACAAAATTAAATGAAGATGTAATTGTTTAATTTAAATAATTCCTCTCGATATTAAATTACGATTTTTATAGGACATGTATATCAAGTATTTTTCTAATTAATGGCCTAATAAAAAGATTTAATTGACACACTAGACCCATATAATTAAATTTTAAAGAGAAGAAATAGCATGAATTAATAATAGCCCTTAGATCAAACATGTGGCATCTAACCTTTCATTTTCATATATATATATAAGTGTTTGTATGTAATTATAGGACCCAAACCGCCTTCTTCTTCCTAGCCATTGCCGATGATATAACCATATTCTCTCCCCTCTTTTTTTTCTTCTTCCAATCACTAAAACTCACCAAACCTAACCAATTTCCACCACTAACCAAGCCTCCACCATCCCTAGATCATTATCCTACCAAGAGTTTTGCATAAACAAGGCTAAATTGAGAGAATTCTCTCTTAAGTGAATAGTGCCAAGTTAAAGAGTAAGTATTTAATTTTTAAGTTTTATATTTTTCTAAGGTAGAATTTAATGCCAATTAGATGTATCAATGCTCATTTTTAAGTTTGGAATAACTAGGAATTTATTATGGATTTTTCTAACCTAATTTTGAATATGCATGTAGAGAAAGAAGAAAAGTTGCTTGAGAAAGGGAAAGACAAGGCTTAGGAGGTGCAATTGAAGTATTTGGGAAAAGATCTTTCAAGCATGGGCCAAAAAATTTAGTAACGGGGAAAAAGGGTATTCATTTAAAACTAAGATAACTATAATTAAAAAGAATGTCATAATTTGGTTAATTTAACTTAATTACAAGTGGAATGTTACATAATACAAATATGGTAAACATAAGTTATGAATGACGTGGGTAAAACATGTGTGAATAAGTATTGATTGTACATTTTAATATTTAATACTATATATGTTCTATGATTGAATGTGATTAGCATGTATGGCATGTTCGTTTGATGTATTTATATGTATGCACAATGCATGTTTCATTGAATTCACCACTAAACGTATGCTTAGCATATCAGTTTTCCTAATGTGTTGGTTGTAGATAGTTCACACCGCTCAACTTGTAAAAGCAGTGTTTGCAGTCAACCATCCAGTGTGGGGTGTATATATTTATGTGTGTGTGTGTGTGTGTGTTTTGTATGTTTAGATATAATGTAACATGTACAGTGGCACTCATGTATAGGTGTTGGGTAAGCTTAATCAATGTCTATAAACTATAAAACCAGACCATATAAGTACCTTTAGTAAATATACTTTGATAAAATACATATGTGTGTGTGATGTATGCTTGCATGTGAAGAGATATCAATATATGTATAGGTATGTGAATTATATGCTTTGCCTGTGATTAGATACCAATGATGCCTTACAATTTGAGTGGATGTATTGTGATTATGAAGGATTAAAAGGATCTTATAATGATAAGTTGAGGTTGAAAATTATATAGAAGTGCTTTTCTTGTAGGTTTAAATTTTTGTTTTGTACTTGAGACAACCGTTATGGTGGTATATTTTCGTTTAAAAGGAAACCATAATTAATTTGAATAAAAGGGGTTATATGTTCAGTTTAGTAAGCTTATATTTTAAGAAGGGTTTTAAAAAGGTATGGTAGTTTCATGTAATCTCTTATTCAGGTTATATAATAGATCAACTAAAACGTGTCACATTGGTTGGTATCATAATAGTTTTAGGCATTCTTAGGTACATAGAATTATATGGGTGCCATAAGATTAGGGACATATATCATATAAAGCTACATTGCTAGAGGCTGATAACTGTTCCTTTTGTAGTAATTGAAGATGAGCGAGCATACCCCACCTAGTAGTGACAAAGAGGTGGAAAATCATACACTAATGACAATTTATGAGCCCATTAGTTCAGAGGCCCCATTTCCTAGTGATGTTTTATAGCTAACCCTTACACCAATATAACCGACGCTATTGCAACAAATGGTGGATTTGCTTAGACAAGCCATTGTAGTTGCTGTTCCACCTCAACCACTGATGCTAGAACAACCTTTACTATCCCAAGCACTGTAGAAAACTTATTTAGAAAGAGTAAAGAAGATAGGGGCATTAGACTTTTTAGGAGCATAGATTAATCATTCAGCTAGAGATGAGTATTGGTTAGAAAGGGCTATTAGGATTTTAATGCAATTAAAATGTACACTAGATGAGAACTTGATATGTGCCACTTCTCTATTGTAAGAGGAAGCATTTCATTGGTGGGAGATGGTGATAGAGCATAAAGCTATAGAAGAATTGACTTGGGAGTTCTTCCTACAAGAATTCAAAAAGAGATACATTTCTAAAACCTATCTTGAGAAGAAAAGGCAAAAATTCTTAGATTTGATACAAGGGTAGTGATCCATATCAGAATATGAAAAATTTTTGCCTAATTAAGTAGATATGCAAAAGAAATCATGCCCATAAAAGTTGAAAGATGCATAAAATTTGAAAAGGGTCTTAACAATGATATCAAGTTGTAAGTGGTTGTATCAAATATTAAAAATTTGCTCCTCTGGTAGCTGTTGCCTATATAGTGGAGGACATATTAAAAGAGAGAAGAGAAAACTTCTAGAAGAAAAGATCCTTTACTCAAGGACATGCCAACTCAACTTCAAAAATAAGCAAAAGACAAAAGGGAAACCAAGCCTCACAACAATCTCAGAAATATGGTCAAACACTGAAATCAAGACAAGGATCACAACTCAAACCTAGATAGCCACGACAAGCTAGCAGTTCACCTATTTCTATAAAGTTCACCAACTATATGTGAGACTTGTGGAAGGAGGCATGAAGAGATTTGTTAGAAGACTAAGCTTGATGAGTGCTTTATATGTGGGTCAAGGACTACTACCAGAGAGATTGCCCTAAGAAATAGGAAAATGTTACTCAGCCTTAAGCTTTCTCGCCAATGCCTACTAGAAGCCAAAGAGAGAATAGAGGTTATAGAGCTAGTACGAGTCAGAGGCCAAGATCTAAAGCTTGAGCTTTTGTATGACAATATGTAATTCGGGCCAAAAAGGAAGCTGATTCTCCAGATGTGATAGCAGGTACATTCTTCTTATTTGAATTACCTACTTTAGCTTTGATAGACCTAGGATCTACATACTTATATATTTATACTACATAAGCATGAGATAGAGGATTAGAACTAGAACCTATAAACATAGATATTATAGTTAGCAATCTAATTGGGCAACATGTGATAGTTAGTAAGGTATATAAAGATTATCGTTAAATATTTTAAGAACATGTATTCTTGTAGATCTCATTGAGCTTTCATTCGATGAGTTTGATATTATCCTAGGTATGGATTGGTTTTTTAAACACTGAGCTATGGTGGATTGTGAATAGAAAAGAATTACCCTTAATACATCTAACGGGAATGATGTGATAGTGGTTAGTGAAAGGAATTCCTTATCTAATGTCATTTCAATTGTGATGGCTAGGCGAGTAATACAGAAAGGGTGTAAGGCATATTTAGCTAATGTATTTGACACTAAGAAGATAAAAGTGAATCTTAGTTAGATACTAGAGGTATTAGAATTTTCAAACGTATTTCTAGATGAATTACTAAGGTTGCCACCAAAGTGAGAGCTTAATTTTGAGATTAAGGTGTATTTAAGTACAACACCTATATTAATAACCCCATATCACATGGCACCTATAGAATTGAAAGAATTGAAAATGCAATTACTGAATTTATTTCATAAAGGCTTTATTAATCGAGTGTCTTACCTTGGGGAGCACTAATATTATTCATGAAAAATAAAGATGGTTCACTCTAATTATGTGTTGATTATAGATAATTGAACAAGGTGACTATAAAAAATAAGTATCCATTTCTAAGGATTGATGATTTTTTGGTCAGTTACGAGGAGCCAGTGTGTTTTCAAAAATTGATTTGAGATTAGGATATCATTAATTGAGAATCAAGAAACCTGATATTCCTAAAACAACTTTTCACACTAGGTATAGACATTATGAATTCTTAGTGATGCCGTTTGGACTTACCAATGCCCCTATAGCATTCATAGACCTAATGAATTAAATCTTTAAACTATACCTAGATCAATTTGTGGTGGTTTTTATTGATGATATCTTAGTGTACTCAAAAACCAAGAAAGAACATGAGTACCATTTAAGGTCGGTCCTGCAAACTTTGAGAGAGAAACAACTACATGCTAAGTTGGGTAAATGTTAATTTTGGTTAAATAAAGTCGCATTTCTGGGAACATGGCTTCAGCTGATGGTATTAAAGTATATCCAAGCAAGATTAAGGCTATGTTGGAGTAGAAACCTTCTAGAAATGTGATAGAAATTAGGAGTTTCTTCGGACTACTCAGTTATTACAGGTGCTTTGTTAAACAATTCTCCATAATTGTTGCTTCTCTAACACAATTGCTATAGAAAGTCATGAGATTTATATGGAATGATAAATGTCAAGAAAGTTTTAACAAATTGAAAGCCATATTGATTAAAGCTCCTATCCTTACACAACTAGAGTTGGGGAAAAATTTTGTTATTAATAATGACCCGTCGCACAATGGGTTGGGGTGTGTATTGATGTAAGATGATAAAGTAATGGAATATGCAATTGTGATTGATAACAATTATGATTGATTATGTGTATCAGATATGGAGGGATTCAAGAAGTAGATTTTATAAGAGGCATATGATGCTCCTTGTGCAATGCGCTTCGAAAGCATAAAGATGTGTCTTGATCTAAAATTATATTATTGGTGGCCAGGAATAAAACGATATGTAATTGAGTGTGTGATTTAGTGCCTTACATGTCAACAGGTGAAAGCTGAACATCAAGTTACTTCTGGGTTGGTCCACCCTATAGCAATTCCAAAATGGAAATAGGAAAGAGTTATAATGAATTTCATGATGGGATTAGCCATGACTAAGAATAAATGTGATGTTATGTGGGTGATTGTAGACTTGCTAACTAAGACATCACACTTTATTCTTGTCAGAATGGATTATTCCCTGGAGAAGTTGGCACAATTATATATAGATAAAATTGTGAGATTACATGGTGTTCCATCTTCCATCATATTTGATCGAGATCTAAGGTTTAATTCAAGATTCTAGGAGAAGTTACATGATGATTTAGGTATTTTCCTTACATTCAGTATAGCATTCTACCCACAAATGGATGGACAATCTGAACGGGTTATTCAGGTGCTCGAAGATATGTTATGCAGTTGTATAGTGGAGTTTAAGAAAAGCTGGGATCATTAATCTATCTATAGCAGAATTCACATATAACAATAACTATCAAGCTAGTGTGGGCATGGCACCATATAAGGTATTGTATGGAAAAAAATGTAGGACTCCACTCTGTTAGAGTGAATTTGGTGAAAGCAAGCTGATGGGACTTAATTTAATCAGGGATACTATTAAATACTAAAGAAAAGGTTAGAATTATCATAAAGAGATTGAAGATAGCCTCAAACTGAGAGAAATCATATACGGATTTGAAGTAAAAGAACAATGAATATGAAGCTAGTGATAAGGTATCCCTTAAGGTATCGCCAAGGAAAAAGATGCTCCAATTCAGCAAAAAGGGTAAGTTAAGCTGAAGGTTCATTAGCTCGTATGAGATTACAAAGCGTATAGACCAGTGGCGTATTGGTTGGCTTTGCCTACAAAATTATAATAGATTCATGACTTATTTCATGTATCTATGTTAAGGCGATATAAATTGGATCCCTCTCATATGCTATAAATTGAGGAAATAAAAGTACAATAAGATCTCAATTATGAAGAGGAACTAGTGTAGATTTTGGCACAGGAGGTTAAGGAGTTAAGAAACAATGTGGTGCCATTAGTGAAAGTATTATGGAAGCATCACAAAATAGAAGAGGCAACCTAGGAGAGTGAAAAGCAGATGAAGGCCTAATATCCTCACTTATTTAAACTAGGTAATTTTAAGGATAAAATTATTTTAAGAGGGATAAATATAATACACGTAACTTTTTGAGTGATGAATAGTACTTCCTGAATAATGAATAGTGTTTCTCAAGACCCGGATCACACTAATATTACTGAATCGAAGTATTAATTATAGCATAATTATATGTGAAATTTGGAATAAAACTAAAGTCATTTAAGGGCTTAAAAATGCAAGTAAAATTTTCATAGCAGTGTACTATAAATAGTAACTTAGTTGAAGCTTAACAATAAAATATTTTAAAAGTACTTAAAATAATTTAAAAATATCACAACTTGATACTCAAAAATTCTAACTAAGCCAATGCTACTAGATTTAGAATTTTTTGACATTGAGAAGTAATTTAATAGAATTAAGTGGAGATGTAATTATTTAATTTAAATAGTTCCTCTTGGAAAAAAAATTACAATTTTTACATAACATGTAAATCAAGTATTTTTCTAATTAATGGCCTAAAGAAAAAATTTAGATGATAAACCAAACCCATAGAATTAAATTTTAAAAAGAAGAAATAACATGAACTAATAATAGCCCTTAGATCAAACATGTGGCCAAGATTCAACCCTTCATTTTCTAATATATAGAGGTATTTATATGTAATTATAGGACCTAAACCACCTTCTTTTTCCTAGCTATTGCCGATGCCATAGCCATATTCTATCCCCTTCTCTTTTTCTTCTTCCAATCACTAAAGCTTACCAAAGTTAACTAATTTCCACCACCAACCCAGCCTCCACCATCCGTAGATTATCATTCTACTAAGAGTTTTGTATAAACAAGGCTAAATTGAGAGAATTTTCTCTTAAGCAAATAATGCCAAGTTGAAGAGTAAGGTGTTTAATTTTTAAGTTTTATATTTTTTAAGGATCGAATTCAGTGTCAATTAGATGTATCAATGCTTAATTTTAAGTTTAGAATAGCTAAGAATTTATTATGGATTTTTCTAACCCAATTTTGAATATGTATGTAGAGAAAGAAGAAAAGTTGCTTGAGAAAGAGAAAGACAAGGCTAAGGAGATACAATTGAAGTATTTGGGATAAGATCTTTCAAGTATAGGCCAAAGGAATTAGTAACTGGGAAAAAGTGTTCATTTAAACTAAGATAACTATAATTAAAAAAAGAATGTCATAATTTGGTTAATTTAACTTAATTACAAGTGGAATGTTAGATGATACAAATATGGTAAACATAAATTATGAATGACATGGGTAAAGCATGTGAATGAGTATTGTTTGTACATTTTAATATTTAATACTATATGTGTTTTATGATTGAATGTGCTTAGCATGTATGGTGTGTTCATTTGATTCATTTACATGTATGCACAATGCATGTTTCATTGAATTCACTACTAAACATATGCTTAGCATATTGATTTCCCCGATGTGTAAGTTATAAATAGTTCATACCACTCAGCTTCACAGAAGTAGTGTAGCAGCTCAACCATCTAGTGTGGTGTGTATATGTGTATACATATATATGTTTTGTATGTTTAGATATGATGTAAGATGCATAATGGCACTCATGTATAGGTGTCAGGTAGGCTCAACCAAAGTATGTAAACTATAAACCCATATTGTATAAGTATCTTTAGTAAATATACCTTGATAAATGTATATGTGTGTGTGATGTATGTTTACATGTAAAGAGATATCAATGTACATTTATGTATGTGAAGTGCATACTTTGCATGTGATTAGATACCAATGATGCCTTATGATTTGAGTGGATGTAGTGTGATTATAGAGGAACAGAAGGATCCTATGATGAAGAGTTGAGGTTGGAAATTATATAGAAGTGCTTTTCTTATAGGTTGAAATTTTTTTATTGTTACTCTAGGCAACTATTATGTGGTTGGATTTTAATTAAAAAGGGAACCATAATTTATTTGAAAAAAAAGGGGTCATATGTTCAGTTCAGTAAGCTTATATTTTAAGAAGATAAGGTAGTTTTGTGTCATCTCTTATTCGGGTCCCATAACAGATCAAGTAAGGGGTGTCATAAAGTGCTTGGTTCTAGAGAGGGTTAAGACTCCCACGTATCTAGCACAAAGGAGTGCTTGGTCCTAGAAAGGGTTAAAATACACACTAACCTAGTAGAAGGAATGCTTGGTCCTAGAGAGATTTAAAACTCACACCTACCTAGTAGGAGGATTGCTTAGTCTTAGCTATGGTTAAAACTCAAACATCATATAATCTCAATAATGCTTACCTAGCAAGAAAAGTGCTTGGTCCTGGAGAGAGTTACAACTCACACCTATTGAGCAGAGGGAGCTCTTAGTCTTGTAAAGGGTTATAACTCACACTTACCCAGTAGAGGGAGCTCTCGATCCAAGAGAGGGTTACAACTCACACTTACCAAGCAAAGGGAGCTCTTAGTCCTGAAGAGGGTTTACAACTCACGCCTCCTAAGTCA
>CANXYI010281179.1:0-13773 GCA_948208565.1 Hura crepitans | reverse complement strand
ATCATCTAATATTGTTAATGTTGATATAAATGTTTGGCATACGAGACTTGGTCACATTGGCCAACAACGTATGAATAGACTAGCCAAAGAGGGCTTGTTAGGTGATGTAGAAAAAGTAGAATCATCTACTTACGAATATTGCCTAGCTAGAAAGACAGCAAGAAAACTATTTGAAAAGGCCATTAGGGCTGATACTCTACTGCAATTATTCCACTCTGACATATGTGGTCTAATAAATGTGAGGGCAAGGCATGGCACTATTTATTTTATCATATTTGTAGATGATTATACTTAATTCAGCTTATGTCTATTTGATATCACATAAATCTGAAGCTTTAAGTTATTTTTAGAAATATAAAGACTTAGTTAAGAATCTATTAGATATGAAAATTAAAGCTTTAAGAACCAATTGAGGTTGTGAATATTTATTTGATCAATTTAGAAAATTATGTGATAAAATGGGAATAGAATGCCAATTAACTATTCTAGCAACACTTTAACAAAATGGAGTTGCAAAAAGAATAAATAGAACCTTGCTTGAAATGATAAAATCTATGATGCCATAAGCAAATCTACCTATTACCTTTTGGCATGATTCATTATTGATTGCCATACATATTCTTAATTATGTACCCTCAAAATTAGTTACCCCCACACTTTTTGAATTTACACAAAAAGAAAGCCAAGCTCATTGAGACCTTGAGGTTGTGCAACTTATGTTCATGACTCTTCCTATATGTTTGGAAAATTAGGTCCAAGAGGGAAGAAAAGTATCTTTATTAGATACTTTAAACATTTAAAAGGATATGGGTTTATAGGTGAACAAAATAGTGGCAATGTAACTGAATTTGAATCACACGATGTCACGTTTTTAGATAATAGTTTTTCTAAAAAGGGTAAGATAGGTTAAGACTTATACCTTAGGTTAAGACTTATCCCTTTATGAAACTCAAGACTAGATTATATGCTCCTTACAAGTCTATATGGACCCACCACATTCAAGTGGGAGTGACATGAGAATTAGTGAATCTATTTCAATTGAAAATAATCATAACCAATTATAGGCCTAACTATAAAAGCTATTCTAAATGGGAGTAATTTAGATGAATCTCAAATATGTCGAACAACCAGTATACATGTTCCTCATCATTATTTTAAGTTTAAAGAGGGAGTTTTCTTAGTTACTCCAGAGGATGAGAAAGAGCCAAGGAATGTAAGTGAGGCTCTTAAATTCCCTATAAAGGAAAAATAGACGAAAGAAATGGAAGAGGAAATGGATTCCCTGAAATCAAACCAAGTTTAGGAGTTGGTTGATTTACCCAAAGGACATAAAGCCATTAGGAACAAATGGGTTCTTAACATCAAACAAAAAGCTTATGGCAATATTGAAAGATACAAAGATCGCTTAGTCATAAAGGGGTATACACAATAGGAAAGAATTGACTATGAAGAAACTTTTTCTCTTGTTGTTATATTTACCTTAATTCGACTAATTCTAGCTATAGTAGCAAGTATTGATCTTGAATTGCATCAAATAGATGTAAAGATTTCTTTTCTCAATAGAGAATTCGAAGAAGAAATCTATGTGGAACAACCAATAGGTTTCATTACAAAAGGCTAAGAACACAAAGTGTGTTTGTAGAGACCCAATTTGTCCGGGTATAGCTTTTGCTTGATATAAACAAATAACAATGAAGCATTACTTTAGGTAATTGTTATTAATATTTTTTACTTTTATGAACGTTGTCATAATTATCATTCATCTCATTGCATGTGTCATTCCATGTTTAGCATGTTAGAGTTTCGAAAATAATTGCATTTGTTTTTATTTTTAATTTCTTTTTAAATATAACATGTCATTTAAATGTCATTGTAGATAAATAAAGTGCATAACTAACAATTTAATTTTTAAAACAAATCACAGCTTAGTTACAATATTAAGTCCAAAAAGATTTACAAATGAATATCAGTTGAAATTTAGGTTTAAGTTTTTGTTTATGTTACATATTTTTTTTAGGAATTACATTTGAGATGGATGAAATCAAGCCCGATATAAATCTAGGTAAAAAACCAAGCATTTTTGTATAAAGAAAGGAAAAATAAATATTGGGTTAGCCTTGAAACTTAGTGGCCCAATACAAAAAGAAATGATTACATAAGTATTATTAGGCTCGGAGGCCTAAATCTAATTAGTTATTCCAAACTAAAAATAAATCAGACCATTTGAGGCCCAAAATCGAAAACAATAAAGCTTAGCTATAAACATGATTAGACTTCGAGCCTAAGCCCAATTTTCATTTTAAAACCAAAAATAGTTAATTGATTAACGATAGTAAAAGGAATGAATACTAGCTAGTAGTATGAAAGAGTTTTATTGGGCTTGGACCCAAAGCCAGTTACTACAAACTAAAAATAAGTCAAAATAATCTAATTAAAACCCAAATTGGTATAATAAGTGAATCAAAGTCCAAAGTTACAAAAATGATAATGGGCTTTCAACCCAAGTCTATTTAATTACAGACCAAAATAATACAATAAAAATAAATAAATGGAAAAATAACAAAAATTTTAAATTTGAATCTCTGTTTCTTGGGTTAGGCTCTAAGCTGCCCCGCAGGACCCATAAACAAATTAACAAGGATGAAAATTCAAAACACTTTGGACAATGCATAAATCCTATATTAAATTTTAAGTTATTTAATGAGCAGATTTCTTGCACAAAAAAGTAGATTTTCACCATACTGTGTACTGTACATGCATAGTATTTCATCCCATTATAAATAGTAAGTCAACAAAAAATATTAGGGAGAAGAAGTCATTAAGATAGAGAATTGGTTGGTAAGAAGTAGTCAAAAGCATTTAATATTGGAAGCAAAGTCTAGAAGCTCTTAACAAGTACTGATTTATTATAAAAGCAAAATGGTGGAATAAATGTTCATTTTAAAAAAGGGTTAGTATTGATTCTCTTTTAAATCAAAATAAAAGCCTTTAGTATTAAAGGTATCCACCATTATAATTCTATAGATTTTTTTAATTTACATGCAGTTCATTTATGATGTTTATATGCCCTCAGATTTCATATATATCATTTAGGATCTTTCATTTATAGTCGACCAACATCTCTAAAAGTGATATCATGAATGTTTATACATTTTTAAGATCAAATGTAGTATCTGTAAAATGTAATACATTAGAAATTTAATTACAAAATAAACTATCCATGCTATGCACTTAGAGGGGCAAACTGGTAAATAAAAAACAAAACTCAGAGTTAAAGGGTCTTTGTTTTATCACTAGGTATAAAAAATCTAAATTTTGTTATTTTTTACTTTTTAAAAAAATAATACTTTAAAAAATAATATATTTTTTAAAGTTCGAAATAAAATAAAAAGGGAAATAACATGAAAAATATAACGTTTCGAAATAATGTGAAAATCGATTTTTAGGTAGAAAAATGGATAAAATTGGATAAATCGATCGAATAGGCAAAGAATTAATTATAAATTTAGATTCCAGAATAAGCAAAATAGACAATAAGAAAAATAATAAGATGTAGAGCAATCTCAATCAATCCTAAAAACATATAGATTAAATAAACATGCATATTTAAACGATGATAATAAACAAAGATAAACAAAAATAAATTAGTAAGCCTAAGTATTGAAAACACATAAATAGATAGGTGGGATAAGCTCAAATAAACAGCAAAATAAAATTCAAAAAAATCAAATCCATAATAGAGCAGAATGAAAAAAAAATTAAGGACTTAGTAGATTTAAAAATAAATCTAAAGAATATAAAACAACAAAAACATTAAATCTAAGATAAAAGACACAAAACTCAAACATGAAGAATTATTAAATCTAACACATATTAAAAGAAATAAAAAAATAGAAACCATCATTTTATAGATCTATAAATATACATAACCAAAAATAAATAAACAAACTTGACAGAGCAAAACATAAAAAAAAGGATGGATAAAAAGATTTCTAAAATTTTTCTTCTCCTCTGACCATTTTAATAGACCAAAACATACCAATTTAATGAAAATAAAAGTGAAATTCGACAAAGCCAAGAGAAACAAATGAAATGCAAGGAAGATAAAAACCTTTTTTTTATATCTAAAAAGAAATTTTTTATTCAAAATAAAAAGTTAGCATGTAAGAAAAATAAAAGATAGAAGTCAAACATTTCGAATCTGGTATGTCTAGACTAGATCTACTTCAAATGGTTCAATAGAAACACATAATTGCCAAATCTAAACCGAAAGAAGAGAAAATAAAGTCAAAAAAGAGAAAAATAACAAAAACAACAAAAATACAAAATAAGAAGGATAGATAAAACTGCATTTTCATCGGATCTAAAGCATTTTAGCTCGAAAGGAAACCGTCTCGGTGAACCCTCCTCCAAAAAGCATTTATAAAGATAATTAATCAAACCTCAAAATGATAGTAAAAGTGTTTAAATTTAAGAAATAAAAGGATATCGTATAAAGAGAGTCAAAGAAGCCAAGGAGGATAGTATAACATAGGTAGAAGAGAATGGAAAGAAAAGAGAGAAAAAAAAGAGAAATGGTAGAAGAGAGAGAAGAGAGGAAAGTGGCAGAAGAAGAAAAGTGTGAGGAGACAGAAAAAAGGGGGCTTTTTATACTTAGGTTTAAAGGTGTGAAAAGACAATTTTACCCCTCCCTTTTATTAAGAAGGAAGATTCTAGAAAGAGGTAAAGTGATCTTTTCTGTGTTGGGTGCATTTTAAATAATCAAAAAATAAGGGACCAATTATGTAATCAATCATTACCTAATAAATATGACATAAAAATTATATTTTAGTCACTAAATGTCTAATTTTTTTTGAAATAAATGTGTACAAAAATATAGTATGTTTTAACAACAACAACAACAACATAAATAATCACATTATTTTGTGTGACAATAAATTTTTGTAAATAATTTTAATGTGATAGCATTTTATGTAATTGAGCTTGTGCATCAATAATAAAAATTTAGTCATATTATTTAAAAAATATACAATTACACTTCTATAATAAATAAATTAACAATCATTTAAGTAAATATCATAGATTGATTGCATGGTATATGATTATACATAAAGAGATACACAATTGGAATATTGTGGATAAAATTTTATTGTTGAATATCTAATTTATTTTTTAAATAAGATATGTGATAATGAGCAAATTGATAAATAACATAAATTAACAAGTTTAAATTAGTCAATTTTAAATATGATAATTTCTTTCTTATTTTGGTTTATCATAAATTTAGGCAATTGATTAGAAAATTCCTCTTAGGATAAATCATAATGAATATAATTTATGATTAGGATAAAATCTTTATGAAATACCAAATATTGAATTATTATTAATTTAAAGGGATAGGAAAATACTAGTTTTATTAAATCAATCAAAATAAGTCAGCATTGACTTATCACAAGTTAAGTAAAAATAATGAAGTTAATAGCCCTTTAAAAATAGTCAGTGTTTGGTTGAATATTTTTAATAGATTTTAATAAATCAAAAAGTAACAAAATTTTCAACAAAAGTACATTGCCTATATTTTCAAAATCACAATCAAATTTTTATATGTAGGCTATAATCATATGTCTCATGCATAAACTACCAAAACAAGGTCCTATCAATTCCTAAAAAGAAAGCTTTTTTTTTTTTTATGAGAAGTAGCCATTTTAATTTTAGTCAGTATTGTTTAGAATTGTTTAATTGGTGCGGCTAAGAGATTAAGAATTGTATCATAATATGACATGTCCTAATTAGGGACATTGTAAGGTGCCTAATACCTTCCCTATGTGTAAAAGACCCCTAAGCCCATTAAAAATATAGACTGGTATTTAGTGTACAATTACACACATTCTAATTAGTGGCAACTCTAAAATCCTAATTCTAATATTTAGAAGGTCAATTATAATTGTTCACTCCATTAGGGACTATTTTTTTGTGGATTTATATGATGTGTATGATGCATGTTTGAATGTTCATTATTCAACTTCATACGTGTGGTATGAAAATCTAAAATGATATAATTTGATGCAAAGACATAAATCACTTTAGGTTAGCATTGACCTTTTCCATTTCAAGACATAGGTCAAGAATAAAGTAAAGGTACCACTGAAGGAAATCCAATAGTGGGCTATAAAAAGTTCTCAACCAAATTAAGAATCTGTGAGTAGTGATATGATGGATCCTCTGCTAGTCCGGTATGGATGATAGCAAGGATTATAAGTTTGGACCCTAAATCATGATGATGATACTTCCCTTTAAAAAGTAGATTTTCAATATTGTACAATGATCTTAAAAGTCACCTTTGGGCTAACAACAATAAACCCTAGGGGTCGAGAATGAAAATTAGTTATAAGATATGCTTATAAGCATCTATTTTATGCATTTTTTTTTGTTTTATTGAACCCCTTTGCCAAAATGAGTTATGCAATTTGTGACATTTACTAGTTATGGAGAACATTTTCATTGTTAGTGCTAGAGGATTTCCTTTTAAGATAGCCAAAATAATTATGCTCCAAGCTTCAAAATTAAGAAACAAAGAGATGGTACATAGGTTGCAAGCAATACTATTGAGCCATCGTAGCATAATTTTAGGCCCACTAAAATTTTTGGATTGGTATCCTGACTTCCCATACATGAATTGCCTATACATGCCATATAAACAAGTCATCAGATTTACTAAAGAAGCTTTTTGCCTATTGTGGTACTTGTGTAAATGCTTCCATATAAGGATAGTTTTAGATAAGAAATGGTTGCTAGCTTATTACATGGAAGAGATCAATAATCTAGCCATGATCCGCTGTTCACCAAGTGGATGCTAAATTTCATGATAATTGATCAATGGATAGGGCTACTGTAAGATGATTCAAACAAATATACATTGGCTATCTTTAAAATAGAGGAAGAATGGCATTTAACCTAAAATGGTATCAAATGGTTTTTTAACTACATTATCCAATTTTGCAGGAGTTACATAGAAAATCCACTAATAAATCCTTATAGAAATTAGGATAATTAGATAGACATAAAGGAATTATTGTACACTTGTAATGGTCGGTCAAGGGATTCAATCCTTTCTACACTCATGTTTCCAAGTACTTAACATTTCAACAGATACCTTAAATAGAATACCCTAAACCTACCCCTGAAGAGCATCTTGGTATATTGTACTTACAAAATTGACTATTTCAGTTAGCCATTAGTCTACATTTAGGTTGATGAAGAGTAAGAACCCTAAGAGAGGTTGATATAAGAGAAAGAAAGATAGTGTATTTTATATTTTGATTTTTTTTGCTATAATACACACCTTAAATGTATTAGAGAGAGATGTGTAACTATTTAGTGGATATTCTAGAAATTAATGACAAATGTCTCTTTGACTAAATTTGGTGTAAGTGCAATGATCATATATCTTTCTTTCTTTTGTTAATAAATATTGAGTCTCCATAATTAGTATTATGATGAGCAAAGCTATAGAACTCATATTTTCAAAGTGTAAAGTTTAATTGCAATTTTATCATTATATGTATTAATTTTGACATGTTATACTTTTAAAATGTTTTGTAAGGACTAGTTAATTGTAATACAGTTGACTCACTATGTAAGCTCTAAAAAAAACTAGCCTAAATATGGAAACAATCTCTAAATTCTCCACGCTTGAAGTTAAAGAGGCTAATTGGTTAGTTAGAGGAGACAACATTCCAATAGGAAAAATGGTATCCTTGCTCGAGATAGGAGAGGTTATGTTCCAACAAAGTGATTAAAAGCCATTTAAAGACCTTTTCAAATTACAGATGACTATGGACGAATCACCTACTTGATGTTTATCTCTAGGCCTTGAAAAATGCTTAGAGTTATGCTCTATTATTAGGATTCTAGTTATAAGTACTTCACTTTCGGGACATTGACTTGACTCCCATGTTAGAGGAATATAGGTTCATGCTTAATGTTGATAAGATGCCTAAGACCTATAAGTATTCTAAAACTAAGAAGGGAAGGAAGCAATTGGCCAAGATAGTTGGGGTACATGCAGATCAGCTACTAGGGTGGAAAGACACTAATACTAGAGCCATAAGAGCCAAACCTTTTATTAATTTTGCTCAAGAACATCTAGGTGAAGAAAGAGGCTCTCAACTCCTAGCTTTATTGTTTTATGATATGATTTTATTTTCAAGGAATGTGAATTAATGGATGAAAGGGTGATAACTTGCTTTAATCAAATAGCAAGAATAGGGGACCCAACATAATGTATATTGGCAGAAACTTTTAGAGCATTAACCATCTTCCATACAAGGGGAGGAGGATAGTTCATGGCATGCCTTCTGCTCTTATGCATATGGGCTCTTAAACACTTCAAGTGTCCTCTATCATTTCAATTTCCATAACTCAAGTATGATGAAAACTTTAATATGTGCAAAAGTCATGTCTTTAGAGTAGAATGTCCATATGTAAAACCCAAAACCAAAAGATGGTTATAGTTTTTCTAGAATTTTATTAAAGATGCCATGTCCGGAATACCATATTAAAAGAAATGAGCAAACATGTTGGTCAGTTGTAGAGAATATAAGTGGGTTCCTTTGCTAGAACTATAAGGTGAAACTACATATGCACCCACCATGGTGAGAAGACAATTAGGTTCCCTCCAATTTATTCCAATGATTGGGGGGGTTACATAGGTTTGGTTTTAATTAAGAAGATGAGAATTTTAAAGCATGGGTTGAAAAGATATTAAAGGCATAGAACCATTTAAGGATGTTGAAAAAAGGGTTGTAAGATTGAGATCGATAGATGGATACTCAGAATGGCATCAGAGAAGGGGCAAGGGTTTTACACCACCTGGTGTGAGATGAATGCCTGAAGAACCCTTGGAGGAAGGGGAAATCCCTCTTGAACATTATCCTAAACCTTTAAATGAAAATGCCTATCCAATAAAAAGTGTTAGTGAATGTATAAGAGTGATAATTGAGGTTAAGTAGGTGGCCTTCGGCTTGGAACAATATAATGACAAGCTTTAAGAAAAGATAAGAATGTTAAGGGGTTAACTATTTACTCAAACTAAGGCTTGGTAAGAGTTAGAGCATGCGTTGGATGCTAGGACGACATTATTCAGACAAGAGAAGGAAAAACTTAAGGCTAAAAAATAAATTTTAATGAATAAAATTAAAGAACATTGAAAAGGGAAGAGGAAGACTAGTGAAGGAGAATCAAGTGGAGACACACTTCAATAGAGACAATTAAGGAATTTAGTAGGAATATAAACCAATTCAAAGAACATTCATTTTACAAGTACCCATACTTAACCCACCGATAAAGGAGACTAATGGATGAACGTGCATAAGAGGAACTTAGGCAAGATATACACCAAATGAAGGAACAACCATTTAAAGTGACCAGTTCGAAAGAACAATTAGCTAAACTCATAAAACTCATTAAAGGAAAAAGCATAGCTAAAAGCCTACCGGGCCCTTCAATGTTACTAACCTTTGTCAATATGATAATAGGAAATTTGGTCCTACCAGGAGTGACTCCACTAAAATATCTTGAAATAGGATAAGATTTTGTAAATAATACATTGTACTAAGAAGTCATGCATTCAGAACTACCTATAAAATAGCCAAAAGCATTTATAATGGTACCAAATTTAGATAATCCTAGGTCCTAAAATATACACAAGGAGGAAAAACTAAAAGTAGTGGATGAAATAATGTCCGAAAAGTTGGGGTTTTTGGAAGAGAGACTAAAAGCAATAAAAGGCATCAATATCTTTGAAATTACCAAGGCATCATAGTTATGCTTAGTTTTAGATATGATAATTCCTCTCAAATTTAAAACACTTGAATTTGAGAAATATTAGGGAAAAACTGCCTATAAAGCCACCTCTCGATGTATTATAGTAGAATAGCCGCTTATATCAAGAATGAGGAATTGCTCATGCATATTTTTCAAGAAAGCCTGATAGGGCCTACCCTACAATGGTATATGCAACTTGATAAGGCCTATTATAAGAAGGTGGAAAGATTTGGCTGATGCATTTCTAAAGCAATATAAACACAATGTGGATATGGCTCCTAGTAAACATGATTCGTGTGTCATGGAAAAAAAAGGGTCTGAGATATCTAAAGAATATACACAATGCTGGAGTGATAAAGCTACTAAGGTCATTCCACCACTCACAGAAAATAAGTTGATCTTTAATTTCTTAGATACTTTTAGTGCTTCATACTATAATATAATGTTGGCAAATACAATGAAAAATTTTTTAAACTTTGTATTAGCAGGAGAAAGGATAGAGTAAGGAATTAAGAAAGGCAAGATAGAAGATAAGTAGGTAGATTCGAACAAAACATGAAAATAGGGAATGAGGAGAAAGAAATAGGGTGATACACATATGATACAAGGGGGGAAAATGCAAGCACATATGTAACAAATATACCTAGTTGTAATCAGCCTCTTAAAATGTGACAGTCCAAAAAGGAAAAGCTAGTCTAGGAACTAGGCAAAGGAAGAATGTCAAATATTTTGACCCAATCCCAATAACATATGCAGAGCTATTACCCCAATTGTTATAAAATAACTTAGCTAGTTTACATCCTTTGAAACCCCTTACACCACCATTTCTAAAGTGGTATAATCAAAATGCCAACTGTGAATATCATATAGGATTAACAGCATATAACATTAAAAATTGCATGACATTAAGAAGCATGTACAAAGTTTTTGAGACATCAGATGGCTTAAATTTGATCAAGGAAAACAAACATCCCCAAGCATGATGACTAATTTATTGACAAATCATGAAATGGGCAAAATAGGGGCAATTCTAAATGAGGAGGGAAATCTAATAAGTCTAGATGCATACTTAATAGTAAATAATAAATATCTATTGGAAGCTTTAATCAAAGCTCAAATGATAGCCATAATAAATATGAGAAAAGGAAGCTAATCCATGGAAAAGCAAGTTCAAAACCTAATAGATGACAAATTCATATTAATCATTGATCCAGTAGAGGATGTAAGAATGCTAGAAGAAAAATCAAGCATGCCAATTCCAATCACTATTTATTACCCTCTGAAGGTGTCCAAAATTGGGCCTTTATCATAGATGAAAACACTAGCAAATATCATATTAGAAGCTTTACAGCCTTTCCCATATAAAAGTTCTAAGGAGGTACTATAGGGATATGAATGCAATGTTACTACCTAGAAAAAGGAACATATTAAAATAGAAGAGGATGTAAAAAATATAATAGGAATAGGTGGAATGGCAAGAAGTGGGAGATGTTACCAATATAATGAGGGATTAGAATGCAATAAAAAAGGAAAAAAAGGAGAATCTAATAAAGGAGCTATTTTGGAAACTAAACACAAGCAATCATTCAAGACTAAAAGGCTAATATCAAAAAATGAAATGCATGAGTTTCTAAAATTGATAAAACAAAGTGAGTATGAAATTATCGAAAAACTCAATCAAATATCAGCCCATATTTCACTATTATTCTCAATCTTAGCATCTGAACTGCACCACTAAGCATTTCTCAAGGTGTTAAATAAAGCCTACATATAGCATGACATATTTGTTGAGAACTTGAACAATATAGTGGGAAATGTAGTGGCTATAAATTATATCACCTTTATTATGACAAGATGCCACTAAAGGGTATAGGGCATGTCAAGGCATTGCACATCTTAGTTAAATGCAAAGATTATGCAATAGCAAAAGTGTTTGGTTGATAATGAGTCATCACTCAATGTAATGCCAAAATCTACTCTAGTCAAATTGTCAGTTGATGATTCTTTCATAAAAACAAGCAACATGGTAGTAAGAGCTTTCAACAGCACCCAAAGGGAGGTAATAGGTGAAATTGAATTGCTTATTTAAATGGGACCTTTAGTGTTCATATTACTTTCCAAGTTATGGATATAAATCCTACATACAACATATTGCTTAAAAGACCTTAGATTCATATTATAAGAGCAGTCCCTTCATCTCTTCATCAAAAACTAAAATTCATTATCGAAGGAAGCCTGATAAAAGTATATGGAGAAAAGGATATCTTAAGCACCAAACCAGCCAAAGCTCATTACATAGAGGCAACCGAGGAAGCTTTAGAAAGATCTTTCCAATCTTTAGAAGTCGTGAAAGCCATATTTGTCTTGTTAGGTGAAGAGATTCTAAAGCCTCACTTTCCTAAAATAACTATTATAATGGTCGAAAGAATGATAAATAAAAGATACCAAATAAGACATAGATTGGGAAGAGGTTTTTAACATATAAAAAGAATTAGTAGAGCTTTACAATAACATCGATAGGGTAGGCCTAGGATACCAGATCATAAGCAAGGACAGGAAAAGAATTAGGCAAGAAAGAATGGAATACCCTAAATAGACCAGGTTTTTTAGAGCAACGGATTGTTTATTCTGGATATGGGCAAATATAAAGAATTCTTTAATGTCAACATGGTTAATGGGGATAATAGATGTTGAGATACCTAGATGCACCCATGTAAGATAAATTAAAAATTACCAAATTGGAAATTATATGATCTCTCAACTTTTTCAAAGTAATTTTTTATAGCATGTCTAACTTAAACATGAAATAGTGAATAATGACCATACCTAAAGCCAACAATATTTATGGATTTTCTTTGTCTTTTTCATCCCAAATAAATAAAATGCATATTTACTTGATTCATTTTCTTTATTTTATTTTGTTATTTTATTTTTACACATGTGTTTAGGGATAATAATCATTCGAAAGAGATAGATGATGACAAACCAAAATATGGTTTTGATAGTGAAATAAATAAGGTTGGTTCAGAAAGCAATTCAAAAGAAGATGAACTAAAAATAGGCCATGAGTTGGAAAGGATGTTTGAATGTAAAAAAGGCTACAAAACTTATATAAGAATCAATAAAAGTTGTCAATTTAGGGGTGCTAGAATATTTAAAAGAGGTAAAAATCATTGGAGAGTTACCTCTTGAATTAAAGGCAGAATGATTGCACTATTACAAAAATACTAGGGTGTGTTTGCTTGGTCTTACCTAGATATGCCTGGGCTGGATACTGATATTGAAGTACATAGGTTACCCATAAAACTTGAATGTAAGCCAGTGAAATAGAAATTAAGAAAAATGAAACCAGATGTTTTGTTAAAAGTTAAAGAAGAGATATAGAAATAATTCGATACTAGATTCTTAGAAGTAGCCAAATACCTAGAGTGGGTAGTGAATATTGTCTTAGTACCTAAGAAAGATGGGAACATATAGGTCTATATAGATTATTATGATCTCAATAAAGTGAGTCAAAAAATGACTTCCCATTGCCTCACATTAACATATTAGTTGACAATATTGCTGGACATTATATGTTCTTTATCATAGATGGATTTTTTGGATACAACCAAATAAAATTATTCTAGGATGATAGGGAGAAAACCATGTTCATAACTTTTTAAGGGATATTTTATTATAAGGTAATGCCTTTTGGCTTAAAAAATATGGGAGTGACTTCCCAAAGAGCTATGGTAACCTTTTTTCATGGTATTATGCATAGGGAAATGGAGGTTTATGTTAATGATATAATAGTTAAGTCCCAACTAGGGAAGATCAAGTTGAAATACTGAAAAAATTATTCCAAAGGATGCGAAAGTATCAACTCAAGCTGAACCCTACTAAATGCACATTTGATATCACCTCTAGTAAGCTCCTAGGATTTATAGTCATTTAAAATGGAATAAA
>CANXYI010280985.1:0-16124 GCA_948208565.1 Hura crepitans | reverse complement strand
AATGGCCAATCTCTTAGAGATGAGAGTTAGGCAACTATCGCTAATTCGTATGGAATTACAGGTAGTTATTAAGTCAAGCAACAACTAATAAATTACCTAATTTTATGGATGCTTGATTTACATTTATGCCTAGTTGTACATTTTGAATCTTATAACTCATTTTCTTTATGTGAAAAGGTAACATGTATGCTTTTTAACTAAAATACATGCTTACATGATAAGGGATTGATAAACATTAGAATATAAATAAAAGTATATTATTGGGGCATAAATAAGATATGATTCTAAATCCTTTTTAGGTAATAGATCAATAGTCTTGGTGTAGAGGTAAGTGGTGACTCTAAACACTAACTGCCTCATCCCTAGTACAACAAAAATCTACAGTGGCAACTCTACTAGGGGATTGAGAATTGAATTCAAAAGTGCCCAAATAATATACCTTTTAAAATTAAAATTTTTCTCAGTCCTATGAATTTCATTCTATATAAACTGTATCTTTTTTTACCTTTTATGGTGTTGCAAACCATGAACTCATTTTTCATTAAAGAATGAGAGATTGCTAACATATCCATAACTCACAAGCCTTGTACCTTTTGTTATATTAAATGGTGAACTAATTGGTTCCTATTATCCTTGATTAGAAAGACATGTTAGGAGGGACCCCCACTTTTGGGAACCATAAAGCCTTTTCAGACCAAACCATGAAGCCTATATAGTTAAGCTTAGTAACTTCCCTTAGGTTGTATGACCCTAAGTATGTGCAATTGCATTGTGATTGCTATATGCTCCTATTACATTTAACCTCATTCGAAGTGGGGCCAAGACCATTGTGCCTTTTTTATCTAGGATGGATCCAACCTAGTTTCACCTTAAATTAGACATAAATGTTACAGGCCACCATCTTGGCATGCACTTTAAATACAAAAGGTTATTAGGCCTAATTTAAGCCCATAAATGAGCTTGGGTATCCTTCGCTGACACTTAGGTAACCCATTTAGGGAAGAAATGACTTGATCATATGTGTGGGAGAAATAAGGTTAGAAGTTTCATTACTTATTTTTGTCTATGCTGCATCATATATACACTATGCATCATGCATCATAAGTATATTGATTATGCATCAGATTCTAACCCTTTGTTTTATAGCCATCATTGATCCATCATTCGTAACTCAGTGGAAGATAGTAGGTAAGTGCCTTTGCAGAATCAATGATTAAGCCCTAATCCCATCTAAAAGAGGAGTTATGTCAGCTAACAAAGTTGTCACCAAATCTATGCTAATAGAAGCCATAGGAGAGATGGAAAAGAGGATGATTATGGGATTTACCAATGCCATGTCTTATATGCATGCTCAGAAAGAAAAAGGCTAGACTTTTATAGCTCAAAATGGAAAAGAGGTGGTAGATGAGGTAGATGAACTGGTGTCTAATGAAGACACCCCTAGTTAGGAATAATTATAGAAGGGTCCTTTAGCCTAAACAAATTGAGGATGATCATATAAAAAAGCTGAATGAAAAAAAAGATGCTATGAGTTAGCTTGGCACTAGGGGGAAAGGACATTGATATAAATGACATTAGCTTAAGGTCGAATTGCACCATGCCTCTTAAGTTCAAAATGCTAGACCTAAGCAAGTTTGATGGTAGCATAGATCTAAAGACCCACTTTAAGTAGTATGATGTGGCTATAAGAGCTACTAACCTTTCTAAAGACCAAAAAGTAAGCCTATTCAGTATGTCTCTTATTAGCCAAGCTTTGGGTTGGTATTAATACCATGAGAGGAGAGTTAAAGAAGATTGGGTTAAACTAGTAAGGGCCTTCAGTAAATAATATTCTAACAATGCTAACAGTAAAGTAACTTTGAAAGATTTGGAATTAGTAAGATAGAAACCCAATGAAACCTTCTTAGATAACCTTGAAGATGGAGGGCTAAGGTGTTGAAGATGAGAAATAAGTTTAATGACATTGACCAAATAAAGATTTTTTTCTTGAATGCTAACTGATACATAACAATAGGCCCATAGCTAAAGGTATTACTACCTAGGAATAGTTGAAAGATATTACCATTAACTTAGAAATAGCCTATTAGAATAAAAGATTCAAGAGGACAAACAATTCAAACTATTCCAATAATAACACTAGGGGCACAACGAAAACTACAAATGTAAATGTTATCCAAGGTAAATGCTTCTCTAATCTAATGAAATCTTTGTCTTCGTATTTGAAAAAGTTAGTCAAAGAAGGAAAGATACAACCTCTCCAACCTCAACCTCAAAATAGCCCTTTACCTTTTAATCATAAGCATGACCAATATTATGCCTACCATCAGAGAACATGCCACTTTATGAAAAATTACAAGCTCCTTGGAAAAGTTATACAAGAGTTAATTGACACCAAATAGATATTATATCTAGAGGCCTAATCAAACCCACTTTCTAACATGATCAAAGCTTATGCCTTTTCAAATCTAGGTTGCCCGAAGAATGTGTGCTACAAGATATCTATAGATCCAACCACAAGATAAGTGAGGGGGTAAGAGCAAGCGAAAACATCCTTATAGCCAACTTCTAGGAAAGTGAGCTTGGGGAGAGTAAAGGCTTTTGGGATGGATCTTCTTATGAGGATCATAAAGTGTGTAAGAGAGAGGAAATACGGGTTAAGGGAGAATTGGTTGAAAAAGTAGAGAAAAATGGTCAAATCCTCCGAGAAAAAAATTAAAACAAAATAAGTAGAAAATGATGGGGTACTCAAATAGCTAAAGAAAACCCAAGCCCATATAAACATATGAGATTTGTTGGTGTCCTTGCAATCCCATAGATAAAAAGTAGTTGAAGTCTTAAGAAAGTTTTAACTATCTACAACCACTACACTAGAAGAGTTAGTCCTAGTTATGAAGACTGGGAACACTAGAATCATCACCTTTTCAAATAAGGACCTACCACTAAAAGGGAGGGAGCACAATTAGCCACTCTTCATCTAAGCTGATGTAAATGGTAAGAAAATGGGGTGTGCCATGGTAAATGATGGTTCATTATTATATGTGTGCCGAGTGTAAGCTTAAGTATCAAAAGGGAAGATTTAACGCTCTCCAACATCACCATTAAAACATGTGACAATACGTGAAGACAAGCTAAAGGCTCATTCACTAGTAAGCTCTAGGTGGCACCCATTGTCGATGAGGTTGAATTCATAGTTGTTGACATCCTAAGCATATTTTGGGTACTACTTGGTTAACCCTAGTTCCATAAGTTAGGAGGGGTCCCTTCAGATATGTACCAAATGATTAAGTTCCCACATGAAGGCAATATAATCATGATTAAAGTAAAAGTCAACCATGTAGTGTTTATTCTTGCCATTACAAGTAAATCATTCAATGGATTCCATATTGCTAGAATATATGAGGATTACATGGACCTTGCAGTGTCTAAAATCAAATAAAAATGAACTTCTTACTAGGAGTTAGCCTAGGCAAGAACCTTTAATGACTAATGGAATGGTTATAGATCAAGAGCCAAAAAGACAGTAAAAGACTAGGCTATGATCGAAGTCTAAGGGATAACCATAAACAAAAGGGGAATAGCTTGGGATATTATTTTGTGAAGCAAGCAAAGACTAAGTACGATGGGGCTAGAGCTAACAATGATAGCCAATTGTTACAAGCCTGGGTTCAAGATATTTTTAGACATCATATATTAAGAATTAAGAGACTTGAAGCATGTTTAATAATGGGAGGAAAAGATCTTTCCTACCTTTATAGCAACCAAAGAAATCTATCCAACATAGCTAAAGATATACTTAATCTAGATGATAACTTGTTTTTTAATGAATTATATTTGTCCGACCTCTTTAAGGTGAACAATTTTCTTAGTAATAAAGTGAATAATGAGTTTGCTTATTTGTGTGATGTTTTTCTTGGTGGTAGCATGCATTCCAATGATTATTACATGAGCATTTTTTACATTAATTGCATTAAAACTAATACATATAATCTTAGCACAAATGAACAGCCAAAAAATGTATTACCTGTGATACTACTACTAAGGAGAGGGAAAATTTTGAAAGACTACTGAAAAGGTATGAATATATATTTGCCTAGAATTATGAAGACATGCCTAGCATTGATTGAGAGGTGGCCGAACATGCAATTCCAACTTATGATCACATTAACCTAATTCGCCAAAAACTCAGGAGAATGAGACTAGAATGGGTTGAAAAAGCTAAGAAAGAAGTCATTAAGCTATTTAAAGCTAAATTCATAGAAGAAATAGTCTTCCTTACTTGGTTAGCTAAGATCGTCCCCATACCAAAGAAAGATGAAATGGTTACATCGACTATTGAGGCCTAAGTAAGGTATACCCCAAAGATAATTTCCCTCTACCTCATATCAATGTAACAATTGATAGCACAATTATTATAGCCACGTATTCTTTGTAGATGGGTTCTTAGGGCACAACCAAATTCTCGTAAAGGTTATAGAAAAATGAAAGACAACCTTTATAACAAAATGGGAGACATATTAATATAAGGTGATGCCTTTTAGGTTAAAAAATGCTTGAGCAACATGCTAAAGAAAGGCCATGAAACTCTTTCATGACGTGATGCATAAAGAAGTAGAAGTCTACATAAATGATATAATAATTAAATTAATAGACAAAAAAGGACACTTCAAAGCCTTGGAAAAATTCTTTTAGAGGTTAGACCAATTCAACATAAGACTCAACCCTAAGAAATGCATTTTCGGGATAACATTAAGAAAGTTGTCAGGATTCATGATCAGTAAGAATGGTATCAAAATAGACTTTGACAAGGTAAAGGAAACTTTAGAAATGCCTACTCCTCAGATAGAAAAAAAAGTGTGAGGATTTTTAGGAAGTTGTAATATATCACTAGGTTTATAGCCATGCTCACATCTATCAGTGAACCTATATTTAAACTACTATAGAAGAACTAATCGTGTGAATGGAATAGCAATTGTCAGAAAGCATTTGAAGCCATAAAATAGTACATGACCAAACTAATAGTCTTGAATCCACCCATTCCAGGAAAGCCTTAATCTTATGCCCTATAGAAGAATAGAATTCCATCGGGACTTTTATTGCACAAGTAGATGAGTTTAAGGGTAGAATATGTAATTTATTACTCAGGTAAAAAACTACTCTCATATGAGCAAAGATATGTGGAAGTGGAATAGATATGCTTAGAAGTAATCTAGGTCTCTAAAAAGTTCTGCCAGTACTTTAAATCATAAAAAGTTGAGGCAGTAGCTAGACATGACCCCTTATGATATCTATATATCACACCATCTATAATAGGTAAAATGGCCCAGTGGATTCTATTGTTATAAGAGTTCAACATCTTGTATGTGACCATAAAAAGCATTAAAGGGCGAGCAGTGGCAAACTTCTTAGCATAATAATTGATTAAGAGCGAGGAGGTAGAGTTTAAATTATTGGATGAATACCTAGGGGAAATATAGGAAGGATGGAAAATGTATTTTGATAGTGCAATGAACCAAAAAGGTTCAAGCAACAATACATTGGTTATCAGCTTAGAAAAAAAAGAACATAAGTTTTTTGCAAGAAAGTTAGACTTTTTTACCATTAAAAAGATTACTAAATATGAAGCATACTTCTATGGCATCAAGACTTTATTGCTACTAGAGGTAAAAATAGTTCATTTGTATGGGGATTCCATGTTGGTAATACAGTAAGTAAAAGGCAATCGAGAGTTTAAGATGAGAATCTCAGTAGGTATATTAGAATAGTCACAAATTTGTCAGAAGCATTTGATAGATGTACGTTCCACAACATTCCAAAAGAACAAAATTAGGTAACTGATGCCTTAGCAACTCTAATGTTTATAGTTAATCTCACCAAGAAGGATATGCTCAAGCCAATGTATTTCACTATGCTAAGATATCCATCATACACTGGCATAGTTAATACAATAAAAGTGGAGATAAACTGTGAACCACCTCGGTATCATGACATTCAAACATACTTAAAGATGAGGAAATATTCGGATCATACAACTAAGAAGGATAAAAAGTACTATGAAATCTATCCATTCAGTTTGTCTCCTTTTAAGGGATGTTATACAAAAGACACCATGACGGTGTTCAACTTAGATGTGTTGATGAAGCGAAAGCCTAAAAGTTACTAGTAGAGGTACTCGAAGGTGTTTGTGGTCTACATATGAATGGGAGAAACTTAGGAAAAAAGATAATGAGAATGGGATATTATTAGCTGACAATGGAGACGATTGCTACTACTTCATCAAAAAATGACATAAATGCTAAATCTATGCCATTATAAGTCTCTTACCACTAATGGAATTAACTAGTCTATCTTTTCCATAGCTTTTTTCTATATCGGCAATTGACATAATAGGAGAGATAAAGCTATATGTGATGAGGGGTCATTAATACATAATCATGGCAATTGACTACTTTTTAAAATGTGTAAAGGCTAAATCCTTCAATAAATTAAGGGTAAAGCAAATGACTAAATTTATTGAAAGAAACATCATTTGTAGGCATGGATTACCACAATAGGTAATTTCAAAGAATAGAGTAGATTTTCAAGGTGAAACTAACCAACTCCTACAAAAGTATGGGATTGAGTACCATAAACCTTCCCTCTATAGGCCTCAAACCAATGGTGCAGTGGAAGTAGCTAACAAAAATGTCAAAAAGATTTTATAGAAAATAACGGTGATTTATAAGGATTGGGCAGAAATTTTGCCATTCACACTTTAGGGTTATAGGACAATTGTTAGAACCTTAACAAATGCCATACCTTACACACTAGTATATGGAATGGAAGTTATACTACCAATAAAAATAAAGGACCCTTCATTAAAGGTAGTCCTAAAAGCAAGAGTTCCTAAAGCTAAATAGGTAAGGGCTAGATATGAACAGTTGGTGCTAATCGATGAAAAGTAGGTGAAAGCTCTATATCATATGTAACTATATCAAAAGAAGCTTGCTAAGGTTTATAACAAGAAAGTTAAGACAAATCCTATTTTAGAAGGCGATCTTGTCTTGAAACAAACTAAGCCTTTGCTAATTGACCTCAGAAGGAAGTTTAAACCAAATTAGGAAGGCTTATACATGGTGAAGAAAGTATTCAGGCATAGGGACATCAAAATTTTAGACTTAAAAGGCAATGAGTTCTCATAACCCATAAACATGGACAAAATGAAGAAATATTTTTGCTCAGTTGAAAACCCTAAAAAAGATAGCTTAGGCAAAAATTAGGACACCTCGATGAGGTGAAAACCTATAAATAGGTACTTCATGCAAAAGTAAGGGGAATAGAGAGAAAATATTCAATCAAAAAAACCTATAAAGGTTGATTGATAATAATAGTATTATCAAAGGGCAAATAATATATTTACTAAACTTAAGTGGGTTAATCTTAATGTAGTTAATGTAACACCCCTCTCTCAACTCGATAGCCTAATTCGAAAGATTGATGCCATATTATGACACCTCTTACCCAAATTGTTACCAATCCGAATAAGAGATGGCACGAAGACTAACTTATCTTACTTATTCCATTATCTTCTTTAAAACTTTTTTTTCCATGTTATTAATACATATTATCATGACTATCATATTTTAGTAAAATTTTGGCAATATAACAGCTACAATAAGACATACCCCAAAATAAACCTAGGAAGAAAATAGCATTCTATATCATCACAATCATTTCCCAACACCTTAGACCCTTCTAGTCGTCAATCACTTTCAACATCTCAAGCAGTCATATCACAACATGTAACTCATAAAATGACCTATATAATATATGAATATAGTTCAACATACCATATCATCTAACCCTAGTTTTAACATGTTTACATATTAGTGCCATCTACTATTAATATTACATCACACTACATAAACTGAAATATACCAAACATTTGTAATTTCTTCATCACATTGCATCGCTGCTATTAAGGCTGACTATAGTTACCTATCTACTACATATGCATTGAAAAACATGATGAGCTAATCATATAACTTAGTGTTGTATTCAATAAAAAATGTTTACACATGTATGAATGCAAATGCATATCATTCATGTGGTACTATGTAGTCCAAACATACCAATTCCACACATAATTATGTGCACTCTTTACCTCTATATGTTTGTCACATTACTAGTTTCAATCATAACATATGTCCACTCATTTTAAGTGTATTAAGTCTTTTTTTCATTTTATACAACATAAAATTTCATTTTCATAATTGTCCAATTAATTAGCCCATATTTGATAGACACAAGTCCTAATACTAGCTATCGAGATAATGATATGCAATGGCCCACATTTTGGACCTTAACTATTGCACTAGCATAAAGGAATATCATAATTGTGTAGTGCTTTTGTTGAACCTATTAATGGCTGCACCCACATAATATTATGTGCAGTGGTTATGTTAGACCTGCTAGTGGCTACACCTATATAAATCATAGCAATATATATATATATATATAATGTAACTAGCTAAGTTAAGACATGAAATTCGTATGTGCAATGAACAAAATGGACCTTACAGTGCCCACACCCGTATAACATTATATCATTTACCTAGCACCTGCTAATTACCAAGTTGACTGGTGAACTTATCTAGTAGGTTGTCTAACACATATGAGCTTTGACACTTTACATTTTATAGTTTTACATTACCTATTTTTATTACATGACACATAATTGCATTCATGTCTTTTAGCACCTCATTAGTACCTTTATGTTCCATACAAAATTCTCATTGGTGAACTTTTATACAACAATCACAATTGACATTTCAATTATATGAACATTATAACATAAGTTACATTACTTTTCATGTATAACCTACATTTTCACACATAATGCAAAACAAATAGACATGCATATCATGTGTCACACTTTTAACATAATACATTCTAAATCATCAAACACTATTCTAACATGATCATTTATGCAAATGTAGCATATTTATACATAAATTACACAGGATGTCTAAAAGTACCATTTTACTCTTTTATTACATAACATGCAATCAAGTTCACATTTCATCCATACACCAATTTTCTCATCATTTAACCATTATTTTAACTTAATTAGCATATGTTCGACCATAATATACATTCATAACCATTTTAGATCTACTCATCCTATTAATCTAACAACTTTTATATTAGGTATATAAACTAAAAATGTAAGGTGTACACATATTTTACTAAATACCTTATAGAGCAATTTTTAGGCATCTTAAATACCACCTCATAGCTTCTCCTTGCCTTTAGCTTGCAACTCTTCCTCTTTATCTAAGTTCCATAATAGGTAATTGGCTAAGAAAATTCATAGAAAAGTCTACACAAATTAAAACTCAAAAATAACACTCGTATCATAATTATAAGCAACCATAATATCATAACCCTAAAAATATGCTTACCTTAACTTTGGATTTTCAAAATCATAGCCCTTAATTCTTATCTTTTCCCATAAATTCTTATTTTTTACATGAAATTAACAATAGAATAGGAATCTAGATGCGATGAGGATCAATTTGGGTATACTATGCAAGGGTTTTGAGTTTATTTTTTATGAGATGAGGAAGAAAAATAGGGAACTAGTGGCTATAAAGGTGGCATAGGCTTTCTCAAAGGGAGGAGGATGATGACCAAGTGAGGAAGAAGATGACTAAGTATTCACATGTTATACACACATGTGAACTCAATCTTTTATATAAAATGCACAAATGGCTATGATTTTGCCACTAAGCAGTCCATCGGCTAGTATTTTTCTTAGTTTTCTTTAATCATTAGAAATTTCTTTTTAAACTTAATGATGTCCAAAATTACTCCTTATGGCAATAAAAATTATAGAATTTCACAATTAAGAGCCTCCTCAAACCTCATGCCAAAAGACAAAGGAAATAGGCCAAATCTTTTAATTGCGAAAATAAGAAATTCAATAAAAATACTTATCAATATTAGAAAATTATGATTCCTTCACCATTAGACTATTTAGAATTTTTGACCTTCAAGGTATGCAATTTTTGAGTTAGTCTGAGCACATCTTAACCTTTTCCTATCACAGCCCAAACTAAGATCACTATCTAGTAGATCGATATAAAAGAATTTTTTAGTTTAGTGGCTACCTCTAATTCTTTAGTTTTCTGTCTTATTTTGCCCTTTGAATACTAATTACTAGAACCCCCCTCTAGGTCACTTTAGTAGGGCCCACTACATGGGAACCTAGATCATAACCCATAAAGTACTATCCATGAATCTAGGTTTTATTGGTGTCACATTTCTTCCCCTCTTAAGAAATCTCATCCTCAAAATTGAAATTTACCTAATTCAAATAGATACGGGTATTGCTCCTTCATCTGCTGCTCACTTTCCCAAGTTTCTTTGTGTGAGTTATGGTGCTTCCATAGCACCTTTACCAATGGTACGACCTTACTCCATAATTCTTTCACCTCACGTGCTAAAACTAGACTAGCTCTTCTTTGTATGAAAGGTCTATTTGTACTTCTATCTTTTCTACTACTACCATATGGGATGGATATGATCTATATCACTTTAACATAGCAGTATATATAATGTAATTGTCTAAGCCAGGACATGACATTTATATGTGTAGTGGCCCAAATGGACTTTATAGCATTTGCACCTGTATAACATAATATCATATACCTAGCAATTGCTAATCCCTAGTTGACCAATGAACTTATCCAATAGGTTGTCTAACACATACGGGCTTTACATTTTATAGTTTTATGCTACCTGCCTTATTACATGACATATTATTGCATTCATGTCTTTCCATACCTTATTAGTACCATTATGTTCCATATGAAATTCTCATTGGTGAACTTTCACACCACAATCGCAATTGACATTTCAATTATATGAACATTATAATGTAAGTTACATTACTTTTTATGTCTAACCTACATTTTCACATATAATGCAAAACACATATATAATGTGTCACATTTCTAACATAATACATTCTAAAACATCAAACACTAATCTAACATGATCACTTATCCAAATGTAGCACATTTATACATAAATTACACAAGATGTCAAAAATTACCATTTTACCCTTTTATTACATAACATTCGATCAAGTTCACATTTCATCCATACACCAATTTCTCATCATTTAACCATTAATTTCACTTAATTAGCCTATGTTAAACCTCATTATACATTCATAACAATTTTAGGCCTACTGATCCTATTAATCTAACAACTTTCATATTAGATATATAAACTAAAAATGCATAAAAATGCAAGGCATACACATATTTTACTAAATACACTTATAAAGTAATTTTTGGCCATCCTAAATACCACATCAAAGCTTTTCCTTGCCTTAAGCTTGCCTCTCTTCCTCTTTATCTAAGTTCCATAATAGGTAATTGGCTAAAAAAATTCATGGAAAAATTTACATAAATCAAAACTCAAAAATAACACCCATACCATAATTTTGAGCACTCAAAACATAATAGAAAAAATATTAGAACCCCAAAAATATGCTTTCCTTGACTTTGGGATTTCAAAACCCTAACCTTTAATTCTCCTCTATTCCTATAAAATCTTGCTTTTTCTTATGAAATTAACTATAGAACAAGAATTTATATGCGATGATTATAGATTTGGGTATAATATATAAGGGTTTTAGGTTGATTATTGATGAGATGTTGAAGAAAAATGGGGGAGTATTAGCTATAGAGGTGGCATTAGCTTTCTTAAAGGGAGGAGGAAGATGATTGAGCATTCACATGTTATGCACATATGTTAACTCACCCTTTTATATTAAATGCACGAATGACCACGATTTCACCACTTAGCGATCCAATAGCTAGTATTTTTCTTAGTTTCTTTAAATGTTTAGAAATTTCTTTTTAAACTTAATGGTCCCTAAAATTACTCTTGAAGGTATAAAAAATGATAGAATTTCATAACTAAGAGCCTCCTTAAACATCATGCCGAAAGATAAAGGAAATAGCCCAAATCTTTTAATCCCATAAATAAGAAATTCAATAAAAATACTTATCAATACTATAAAATAATGATTCCTTGACTATTAGACTATTTAGAATTTTTAACCTTTAGGCTATGCTATTTTTGGGTTGGTCTGAGCACATCCTAGCCTTTTTCTATCACAACCCAAACTAAGGTCACTATCTAATAAATATCAACGTAAAAGAATTTTTTAGTTTAGTGGCTACCTCTAATTCTTTTATTTTTTGCCTTATTTTTCCCTTTGAATTTTCATGTCTAGTACCCCCTCTAGGTCACTTTAATAGGGCCCACTACTTGGGAACCTAGATCATAACCCAAAAAGTACTATCCATAAAGTTAGGTTTTACAGGCATCACATTTCTTCGCCTCTTAAGAAATCTCATCCTCAAAATATAAATTTAACTGGTTAAAATAGATGTGAGCATTGCTTTTTTAACTACTGCTTACCTTCCTAAGTTGCTTTGTATGATTTGTGATGCTTCTATAGCCTCTTCACCAATGGTACGGTCTTATTCTGTAATTTTTACACTTGGCATGCTAAAATCTAGACTAGCTCTTCTTCGTAAGATAGGTCTATTTGTACTTTTATCTTTTCTACTAATACCACATGGGATAAATCTTATATGTATTACCTTAACATAGAAATGTGAAAGACATCATAGATCTATTTTAATTCTAGTGGCAATGCTAGTCGATATGTCACTGGTTCTGCACATTCTGTTATCTCATATGGACTAATGAATCTTGGACTCAGCTTACCTTTCTTGCCAAATCTCAGTATATTTTTCCAAGGTAACTCTTTAATAAAAACCTTATCTCCCACTTAAAACTTAATCGATTTTCTCTTTAAGTCTATGTAGGTTTTTTGCCTATTTGAAGTTGCTTTTAATCGAACTCTAATAATCTTGACTTTCTCTTCTATGCAATTGATCAAATCTGATCCCATTAGCTTGCTTTCATCCATATCACTCTAACACAATGGAGTCTTACATTTCCTCCCATTTAAAGCCTTATATGGTGCCATACATAAACTCGCTTGATGGCTATTATTGTGTGCAAATTTTGCTAATGATAGTTACTGGTCCTCATTACCTTTGAATCAATGGTATAACTTATTAACATATCTTTCAACACCTAAATAAATCACTTTAACTAGCCATCTATTTACGGTTAGAAGGCAGTAATAAATGTAAGTCGAATACCTAAAGCATTATACAGCTTTTTCCAAAATCTCAATGTGAATCTTGGATCTCTATTTAAAATGACTGATACTGGTACCCTATATAGTCTCATGATCTCATCTATGTATAATTGAGTGAGTTTCTCTAATGAATAGTCTATTCTTACAAGAATAAAATGCACTACCTTTGTCAATCGATCTATAATTGATCACTTTACATGACACTTACACTTGGTCTTAGGTAATGTAATGCCCATGTCTTGAGGCTCGGTGAATAGTGCCATAGGGTTTGAGAAGTGCACTTGAGGTGCTAGGTATCTTGCACATGGATCGAGGAAGTGACATGAGTCATGAAACTTTGAGGGGGTCTAAAATGATGAAAAAGGCAAAATTTAAAAATTTAGCAAAATCAATAATTCATTTCAAATTGAAAAGCTACCCATTAGTGCAATAAAATATTTTTCGAGCCAAGATTGACCCTAGATATGCCTAGATGGACCCAAAAAAAGTGGACCATAAGGCTAGAAAATTACAATGAGTCTAATGGTGAAAGAATTTTTGAAATTAGAGGTCATTTGCAAATTCTCGTAATTTTTAAGGTTGCCATACAAATCGAGCGAGTCTGAAAAATGCCCTATTGGTGGAATTTGGCCATGAAAATTTATGAGCAAGTAGAGGAGATTAAAATAGGAATTTTAAAACAAATGGTGTAATTTGTTTGAGGTTCGAGTGAATTTCTATGAATTTTTGAAGTTTGTCAAAAAATAAGGATGGTTTAGGAATTACAGGGACCATCTTGATGAGTCAAGATGGGGCCCAACTTCATGCCAAGTTGAGAAATGGCATGAGAGGCTTGACAAGTGGATTTTTCCACTAACACAAAAAAGTTTTCTTCCTCCCTTCTACCCAAAATTGCTGACACCAATCCTCCTATTCTCAAGCCATATCTTTCTCCTTCGACAACCAAATGGGATAATTCCGGTCTTCAAAAATTCTCCTGGATGTTAGGCACCATGAGGAATAAGAATTAGGCCAAAAGGAGTTGTGTTTTGGGAGATAAAAATTAAACAAGAGGACTAGTTTAGAATAACCCAGAACCATGACCCAAAGGTGAGTTCATGGCTGGTTCTCCCTCATTTCTTGGGTTTTTGGCTGATTTTTTATACTAAACCATTGCTAACATCTAAATGGTGATGTGTGTGAGGTGGTGGTTGTATAAGGATGGCATTTGGTGGCTCACGGAGGAGGTATAAGGTCACTATGGTGGTTGGAAATGGGTTGGTAGCATAGGCTTGGATAGGAATGACACCTTCAAAGTGACATGTAAGTGGACTTTTAGCCTCTTCTTTATGACTACGGGTGCCTTGGCTAGTGAACATTGACTTTAAAGGGCTAGAATGATATATTTAAAGTTGAATTCTTCCTTAGTGATAATGGTTCCCTTGAGTATTTAGTGGAATTGAGCATGTTGTTCTTAGTGTTTACTTATTTGGCCTCATAAAGCTTGCTAGAATTTGCTACCTATAGTTGTTTAAATGAGTAAATTGCTACCTAAGATGAGTTCATAATGTGCTTGGCATGCTAGGATGTGAACTAAGAAAATTTTGGTAAGGAAATCACCATGGAAGGCATAATGTTACTTGTACCCGTAAGCTTTCATGATTGTGTTATAAGAAATATTGGTTCATGCCTTAGATAAATTGGCTTAGATTGAGATGTTTATGACCATAATTGAGTCAATGGCATGAAAATATGCTTAAATGTTGTAATTATATGGAGAAGAATAGGAATTAATTCTATTTTCCCTAAGTACCCAAAAGTTATTCATGGCATGTTGGCATGGAAATTTAAGTTGTTAAAGTGATGATTAAGCATGCTACTAAGGCTTAAAAATTGGCATGAAATGCCTAAGGAATTAATTAACTATTTGACTTAATGATATCATTATATACACCTTAGAAATTTGTCTTGAAAGGGCTAAGAAAGATTTAAGCTAAAACATGTTAATATGTACTTGAAATAATGACTTAAAAAAGGCATCAAAAGAGCTAATAAGTTAAACCTTATTTATTCTATTGAGAGGCTAGACTTGAACTATATTTTGGCCATGGATTTGGCTTAGTAGATATGGCATTTGTGCCTATATTTTGGCCATATACTTAGCCTAGTTACAGTTGGCCTTATACCTAGAAAGTACTAGAAAGGACCTTGAAAATTGAGCCAAATTTGGACATAAAAGAGTCCTAAAAAGTGACTTTAAAAGTGGTTGAAATGACCTACAACTGTCCAGTTGACCAATACCTGAACTAAAATTTTCACTAGACTAGAAAGTATTATATGTTTAAGTGGAAATGCCCTGATAAACCATAATATAAGATACCTTAAATTTTGGTAGCAACAGACCTAAAAATTATTTTGGAATTTTACTTGATAAAGCCAAAAAGTGGCTATACCAATCTGAATAAATTTTTAAAGTATGAGATAAAATTCTTAACTATCTATTTTTGAGACTTAAATACTATAAGAATAATTTTAGCTAATAAATAAAGTTAAATTAAGCTACTTGGCCTATTAGTTAGATACCAACTGGATGGGTTAACCGATCAACTTAAGGTTTTATAGCTGCTAGTTCATTGGTGGTTGAAGAGGTCTACGGACTGCTCTCAATAATGTCACCTAGTTATTAGAGATAATTTATGGTTGGGAAGGCCTACGGGATGATCTCTATTATATCACACAGTTACTTTTATTATGGCTAGGGAGGCCTACAAGCTGGTCTCTATTATGCTACACAATTACTTTTATTTTGTCTAACGAGTCTACGGCTGATCTCTATTATGGCATATATGTCGGTGCAGTGGCATATGTCCAGAATGGGAACCACTGCACTAGTTCATTTTCCCTCTAAAACTAG
>CANXYI010280970.1:0-10410 GCA_948208565.1 Hura crepitans | reverse complement strand
TGATAGATTAAGATCTTGATGATTGTCTCAGTGCTTCTACTATAACCCATGTTGTGCTTGACATCTTTACATCTCTGTAACCTGTGCGAGGCAAAACCAATGCACTGAGTAAAATATACTCAGTGGTACTATAATATGTCTATGTCTCATACTGTAATAACATAAGAAAAATCAAATTAATCTATTTAAAAGACAATGAAAAAGGTATGCTCTGGATGCAACTTACTGTGTGCAAGTACATTGATTCTTATACTAGTAGGTGGGTCTTAGCTGGACTCATATGTGAATCAGCTGTTTATGTTTCATTTACTATGTCATGCATGTGAAATAGCTGGGCATGCGTACTTGGATAAACCTATAAATGGAAGCATGTAAATCTAATATGACACAAGTGGAATGTATACTAGGAATGTTGTAATTATATTTTACAATGTTTTATGTTCCGTATACCCCACTCACTCAATGCTAGTTTACTTACTGTTATAATCTAATTTAAAAGTGGTACTAATTATTTACACCATACCCTATGATTGTCTACTGAAGTATTTATGTATATTGTAAGTTATTCTTATTAATTTCTGATTAATAATCTGATTAGCTGAGATTGTTTAGAGCCGTGGGTAGTGCCCTCTCAGAATTACCCTGAGGAAGGGTAAATGGTCTGATAGCTGATAAGCTAATAAAACTAATGAGCTACTAAAAGTAAGATAAGGATGGGTGCCTATTGCCCTATTATAACTAATAATTGATAAGCTAATAATACCAGTAGCCTTGGCCATTATCACTGAATTAGCTTATATGGCACTAATATTGAGCTATAACCTGTTGCAATTAGCATAATAGTCCCTCTCTAGCATGTCAAAGCTATACTAACACAAATTTTGAAGAGTTTACCCTAGGCTTTGAGTTATAAACTTTATATTGCTTGAGTTTTAGTGTACTAGCATCTTTCTATATTTTAATTTAACACTAACTTTGTAACTAATAATACTAATATATTTCCAAAACTATTATTCTTTACTTAAAATGCTCTCACTATTCATCTTGTTATTTCTCTACGTTTGCTTTTATAGTTTTCTTAACTACTTTTTGATTACCCTTAAATGGTTAAAGCTAATTATGTAATGTTTATACAAACAAAAATAACTGAGAGATTTAAGTTGTTAAATATGATTTTGCGAGAAATCACAATACAACTTATATGCTGGTTCTACAATTATAGTACAACTTACATGTTTCTGTAAATCATGTTGTATCCAACATACTGGTTCTGCAAATCATAAGGCAACCTACATGCTAGTTCTATGAATAGGAATGCAACGTACATGCACCTCATCTGTTATATCTATATGGTTCATATCTAGACTACCTTATAGGTACCTAAATTACTTTGATAGTATAGCTGATAAAATTCTTCTGCTGAATAGAATCCTTATGAGTGCTATTAAACCATATTAAATGCAACTTTAAGACTAGTTTTTTAGCTATACAATGGAAAAAAGGGTTAGATCTAATAAGATTACCTTAGCTATGTATAAAGATAGTTCATCCTCCTCTGTCTATAAATATATCTAGTTTAGTTTTATAGATTGACTTATTCATTACCATCTATCAAGAGCATACATAACATATTAAGTCTTACTAGTGTATTTTGAAACTAATTTACCTAACCTAGGCTTCTTTAAATAACTTTAGAATGGTGCTTTAACTAGTAAATTTTATCTCTTAATTCAATATGTCAGGTACTTCATAAGATTATGTCCTACTCTAAGTTTCTATTTAATCTTGCTTCAAGTTTTATTTTCCTTTAGACTATTTTTCCCGGTTGTTAGTAATTACTATGATGTGTAGATTAAGTATGACTACTATTAGCTTGCTACTTATACATACCAACCCAAATGTGTGTGGTGCAGTGCATAATACCAAATACAAAGGTCACTTAAGTTCATAAAATATTAAAACATGTCTTAGTGTAGTACTAGATCTTAATTATTTAATAGCATTAACTTACTCCACACTCACTAGTGATTTATTCCTCAGCTTCCCTATCCTAGTTCTATTTATTCTCTAGTTACTTTTAATTAACCTCATTAGTGCACAACTAATCTAACTATAATACCTAAGATACTATCCATATCCATACATGAGCTTTAATTATTTATGCCATTAGCTTATTATTCTATTTGAAATATGAGCATAAAATACTACCCATGCATAAAAACTTGCCTACTGTTGTACTGCAAATGCCTATAAAATGTCAAATTGATAAAATACCAGCGTCAATGTAAGAATACATTCCATCAAACTTAACCAAAAACTATTTAGCTTAAAAATAGATATAATTTGAGAGATTAAGAGATAAGGGAGTATATACCCATTTGGCTGATTTGTGACTCATTTACACCATTTCATCTCCTTGTTTACCCTCAAGTCTAGCTTGCTTTCACCTTGGGGTTAATAATTACAACAACTAACATTACTAATTTTGCAAAGCTGAATAGTTTCCTTCCTATAACATCTTAATGTTGATTGCCGATATAGTAGGTGTACTACTATTGGGATTCAACCCCCTCACTGTCAGCTCCAACAAGAGCCCTTTTTACTACTGCATTTATTACAGAGCTCACTACTATTGATATTACTTCCTTTATTCATGCCAAAAGTGCTATAACAACTATTTTGTTATTTTGTAACTATCGCCTTTCCCGTTTATCGCTAACAGCGGTGACAATAGTGTGCTTTTGCTACCTCAATAATGTCAACTTAACTCTATGCTCTGTAACAAAAACTTATGCCCCTACTATAATATTGGTAAGTTTTCTATTCATATATAGTAGTTGTAGCAATGGTGCCATGAATGCTAGAAGTTATCCTACCATTAAACATCATTGGCCAACATTGTAATTCCTTACCACCTTCTACCATAATAATAGCTCACTAATTACCCATTTTTGTTTTCCCCATTTTGTGCAGTCCATTGTTTTTTTATTCATTCCCTTTTTAATTAGTTCCAGCTGCCTGAAACTTTTATATGTGTGCACTAATATTTATTAAGTCAATTTTCTTCTTTTTTTATTATTCTCATTATTATTACATAATTCATCTCTCACAAATCCATATCACCACAAAGGTAATTTATTTTATATGAAACTTCTTAATTAACTTAACCTATCCTAATACTAATTCTCCAATTATGCTAATAACATCTGCTTAAATCAATTCAATTGCCCTCTATTTAATATCCCTTCAAAATTGAACTCGTTAATTTATTTTGACCAAGCTTAAAGTGTTACGGATGTGACATCCACCATAACACTTTAACCAATGGAATTTATTTATTTGTCAATTCCTTTATGTCTCTTATGAAAATCTCAATAACTTCATCTTCATATGTCAAATATGGTTGTAGCTCAATAAACTGAATTGATATCATATGAGAAAGGTTTAATCGATACCTCGTTAATATGGACACATGGAACACATAGTGAATTTTCTAAAGTTTAATTGGAAAAGTTAGTTTATAGGCTATTGGTCTAACATGTTAGATAATGTCACATAGGTTAAAGAACATACAATTGAGTTTCCCTTTTTTGACAAATCTGAATAACTTTTTCGAAGGTGAAAGCTTAAAGAACACTTTATCTCTAACCTGAATTTGGTATCTTTCCTTTTCAAATTAGCATAGGATTTTTACCATTCCGAAGTCATCTTCTAGTTATCGTTGAAAATCTTTACTTTTTTCTCTATCTGCCTAACCAAGCTATATTCCATCACTTTTTTTCTCTTTGAGCTTGGTCTAGTACTAGGGTGTGCAACACTTCTTTATATACAAAGCCTCATATGGCACCATTTTAATGGTTGGATAGTAACTATTGTTGTATCAAATTCTATCTAAGATAGATACTTAACCCAACCTTTAAACTACATAACATAACTTCTTAACATATCTTTAAGCACTTATATGACTCATTTTGATTGTCCATCTATCTGTGGATGAAGGGCTATACTAAAATTTAAACTCACACCCAAAGCCTCATGGATTTTCCTCTAAAATCTCAAGGTGAACCTTAGATCTCGATCAGATACTATGGATGAAGGAACAACATGTAATCTAACAATTTTTTATATTTACATCTCTATTAGACATTCTAAAGAATAGTCAGATTGGACTAATAAGAAGTGGGTTGACTTTGTCAATTTTTCGATAATAACCCTTGTAGCATTATACTTTTATTTATTTACTTGCAGCCCTATCACAAAAGAAATAGTTATCATATCCCATTTCAATTTAAGTATTGCCAAAGGTTATAGCGAACCTAAAAGAACTTAATGTTTTGCTTTAACCTATTGTCAGACACTTAGTCATATATTCAACTATATTTTCTTTTATACCCTTTAACCAATAATGTGTTTTCATGTTTTACTACATCTCAGTACTTCTTAGGTGCATAGCATAAGAACTACTATAAGCTTCATCCAAAATCAACTTCTTAAGCTCTTCATTATTTGGTAGACATAGTCTATCTTGATAATAAACCTTATCATCATTCACTATGTACTTGATAGGCTTTCCCTTTCAAATTTGCCTTAATATTGCAATAAGCTTACTATCATTCTTTTGAGGTTCCTTGACTTCCTGACACAAGTTAGGCTTCACTCTAATCTCATTGTAATAGCTCTATCATCAATAAGTTTTAGTCTTCCATTCATAGCTCTCAAATCTACACACACAAAGAATGCACATATTTTCTCATATGTGAATTAAGTAATATAACTCATTAGAAAAGAAACAACTATAAAAGTTATACCTGCTATGGACTTTTTACTCAAGGCATTAGCTACTACATTCACCTTGCATAATTGGTAGCCAATCTCACAATCATAGTCCTTATGTATCTCTATCCTCTTCTCTACCTCAGATTAAGTTCCTTATGAGCAAAAAGGTATTTTAGACACTTGTGATCAATGTAGATATAGCATTTCTCACCATATAGGTAATGCATCTAAATCTTCAACACAATGACTATGGCTACTAGTTCCAAGTCATGGGTAGTGTAGTTCACCTCTTATCACTTAAGCTATCTCGATGTATAAGTAATTACCATGCCTTCTTACATTAGTGCACAACCTAAACCATTGTGTGAGGCATTAGTATACACTATATAATCTATTTTCGACACTGGTTGTTTAAGAATCAAAGCCTCTATCAATATGGTCTTAAGTTTCTCAAAGCTTGTTTAGCACTTATCACTCTACTAAAACTCGGTATTCTTTTGATGCAATCTAGTTAGTGAGAGGCTATGATAGTACACCCCTTTATAAACCTTTTAAAATAACTTGTAAAACCTATAAAGCTTTTCAAATTTCACTTGCATTTTTAAGTGGCTTCCAATCTACAATAGCTTTTATTTTCTTTGAGTTTACCTTATACCTTTAGCAAAAGTGATATTACCTAAGACCACCATTTCATCCATCCAAAAAGTCATACTTATTGAATTTGGCATATAATTGTTTCTCTCTTAGTGTCTATAATATAATTCTTAAGTACTTGTCATAATCATCTTGGTATTTAAATTATGCCAAGATGTCATTTATGAATACCACTATGAGTCAATCTAAGTATGGATAAAAGACTCAATTCATAACATCTATAAATACACCTGATGTAATCGTTAGTCCAAAAGGGATCACTAGAAACTCATAATGCCTATATTTAGTCTTGAAATTAGTCTTATGTACATCTGTATCTTTAAACATCAATTTATTAAACCCAACCTCAATCGATCTTTGAGAACACACCTACTCCCTTAAGCTAATCAAATAAATCTTTAATAATAGAGAGAGGATAATTATTCTTCACTATTAACTTATTTAATTACTAGTAGTCAATACACAATCTGATGCTTCTATCTTTCTCCTTGAAAAACAAAATCAATACACGCCATAGAAATAGACTAAGGTGTATATATCCTTTATCAATCAATTCTTGTAGTTGAATCTTTAGTTCCTTTAACTCTATTAGTGCCATTCTATATGGTGCAATTGATATTGGTGTAACTCTAAGTACCAAATCAATGGTGAATTGCACCTCTCTTTCTAGTAGTAACCCAAGTAAATCATCTGGAAACATATCTTGATACTTTCTCACTATAGGTATATCCTGCACCTTTATCTCTACCTTTTTTGTGTCAACAACATAAGCTAAGTTTGTTGGACACCCTTTTCTCACTAACTTCTTTGCAAATGTAGCTGAAATCACTTAGATAGAAAATCCTATATTTCTCTAACTACAGTGACTTATTCACCATCAGAGGTCTTAAGAGTGATTCTTTAAAGCCTGTAGTCAACTATTACTTGGTGTTTGAATTACCAATCCATACCAAGCATTATGCCAAACTCATAAAAATGCAACTCTATCAAGTCTACCTCAAACTCCCAATCCTAATACATCAAATGACATTTCTTATATATCTTATTGACCTTAACATAATGCCTTAATAGGTTTATCACCTAAATATCATGTTCTAATTATTCTATTCCTAAGCCCCACTTATGTGTCAGAGATGTACATATATATGAATGCATTGATCCTTGATTTACTAATGAATGAATGTGTGTATTATAGAGAGAAAACATACCAACAGTGACATGTGGAGTGTCATCTTCCTCTCTAGCCTAAAAGGCATATTTGTGGGCTAAGGCTCTGAATTCTTATCTCAAAACTCTGATGTAATTCCCTAGCCACCTCTTATTGTACCCTATCTTCTTAAAACCCTATCTAACTATTGAGTAATATGAGCTCCTTTACTTTGCAATCTATCATTAACCTTTGGACAATCTTTAAGCATTTGCTCAATAGAACAACATATATGGCAAGCTCTAATCTTTCCCTTACAAATCCCTCCTTGTGGTCTACCATAATGCTCATAAATAGGTGCAAATGCACTCTGCCTAGCTAGTTCCTAGTCCTTGCACATTCTTAAGGAACTCTTGTCTTAGCAGAAAAGCTTCACTAAAAGGCACTCTTCTAAATCATGCCAAAAGCAATAGTTGTAGACATATCTCTACTATCCTAACTCCTATTTCCTTATCTTATATTCCTTTAATTCATATTCTACTCCTAGATATCCTCAATCTCTAGAGTAGCTGAAAGTAATATAAAGAAATCCCTAATCCTACTTGTTGTAATACTATTCTTGATATAGAAATTGAGGCCATTCAGAAACCTTATACACTAAGCCTCTTCTATGGTAAACATGTCCTCCATATATCTAAAAAGCTATAGGAACTCATTCTCATATTCAAATATTGATATGCTCTTCTGTTTTAGGTTTAAGGACTTTTATTGATATATCTATTTTGAAACTCCCACTAAATGATTCCCATGTTATGAATTCAACTAGTTTTCCTTTGGTCACCATTTTTACCAATTATATGCCTCTTGTTATAATAAAGACTTCACACAAATAAGTCTCTCCACTTCAGTGTAGCCATCAAATCTAGAATTATGGTTATATTCTCTAACCGGTATTTATTAGCTTTAGAATCCTCTTCTCTGACCCCTTTTAAGCTTATTAGCCCTATTCTTCTTAAGACTGTCAACTAAAATGCTCTTGTAAGGTTTAATTTATAGAGCTAGAGGCAATAGGGGTTATATATTTGTAGTAGCTTGCCTTAATAATTAGATTAACTTTGGTAACATGGTTTGTTATTATTTGACATATTCTTAAAATCTAATAGAAAATAATTTACATGAGTGGTTTGCAACGATCATGGATGTCGTGAAATGCAATGCAAAGCACATTAATTCAAATAAAACATACATACACATAATGGACTCAAGTTTCACAAGCAAGAACCACCTCAACCTAGCTCTAATACTACTAAATATGATACCCCTCCTACTGATATCCATAGACACTGAAAAGAAGAGTGCAATAAGATTTGCCTTAATCACTAGTTCTATACGATCATATAGCTAACTTATCAATTACGTCACATTCATGCACTTATTTACATGTCCCAAAAACTATTATGATATCTAAAAATAGTTTTAAGATATGCGATAGCTTATTTAGAAACTCAAATTTAGAAGGGCTATAAAATAAATCATTTTTACAACCTAATAAAAACATCAAAGAAATGAATCCAATAGTTTTAACCATGCTAGCTTACATTATGAAAATCAAACATCCTTTAATAGAAGAAAAAATAACAATATTGATAATGGAAAATAAATGTAAAGGTAGTATGAGGACTCCCAATGATAGTTATGTACTTTTTACTTAGTAATCCTTTCTCCATCAAAGACTTAACCTAAGCATGATATAAACATCCAACACGCTAAGTAAAACTTACTTAATGGTACAGAATCAAACCTTTATAACCTTTATTGAAGCAAACATGCAATAGTTTATATCTTTCAAAATCTTACTTTGCATATTTATTCATTTATGTCACACATGCTTATCAATAGTTTTTATCATCCATACATGGTTAAATTACATATAGCATGCCTTTAATAATCATAAGTTAGTTTTGATCTAACAATGTGGATTAGCAAGTGAGCTTAATCATTAATACATATACTCATTAGTCAATCATGCTCACAAATATCTCATATCATTTATTGCTTTTTATCACCCATTATATCCTGAGACTACTCTAGATTGGATAATGGGTTTCAGATAACTCTAAAGATTGATATAGAATAAACTTTATAGAGCTAACAATAGAGTGCCTCATAGAGCCAGACAAAATATATGATGCCTTTTTAACTCGATAGTCAAACCCATATTAAAGCAATAATCCATAAAGCAATGAAATTAAAAAAAAAAATAGTTACTAAGACCTCTAGTATGGCATGTAAACTTATCCAAATGCAATTTAGTTAGTCTAAGCATACAAAGGCTCAATGTTTATATTTGTATATTCAATCATAATTATTTCACAATCTCTTTTTTATGAGTTCATGGTCATTAATGCACATCAATTTCAATAGACAAAAGTTCATACTCAATTCATTTTAATATAATCATGTCATGAAGTGTAAATGTAAAGTGATAAATAAGCTTTTCATGTCACATTATCTTGCTCTAATAGTAATCATACATCATATGTATTTTTATAGGTTATAGGAGTACAAAGTGGATTCTTAACTTTATTCACATAGGGTCTCATGAAAGTCAACATTCATTGACTACATTATCATTTTTAATTCTCTTACATTTATTATTTCAAATAATCCCTAGTTAGTAGCCAAAACATTATTCAAACATGGTTACATTAGTGATAAATTAAATTCATCACAAGTCACAAGCCTTTAACATTCAATAACATAAATTTGGCCTTGCTAAAAGGCTCACAATCGTGTTCCATGAAACTTCATGTCCATAGAGCCTTCATATTGCCTACACTACTTCATCTTCCCTAAAAAGCATTATGGCCATATAACCCTTAAAGGTTATGGCTATGGAACTTCTAGAGAGTAGTGTTCATCATGATTTTCATTGGATTTCACAAAATTTCTTGTCCAAATTCCAACATAATCATAAGAAAACCACAAGAATAATTTATACAATAATTTTCCACTAAATATCAGTCAATTAACACTCAAACAACTCATAAATTCATGGAAAACACAAATTTTCAATCAACAATGGCAAAAAGTAATTCAAGTAAAAGTTGACATAATTTTAAGCTATTAGATAAAAATTTAAAGGGTTCAATCCATGTAAAAACCAAAAAATGCATAAAGGGTAGCAGAAAAATGAATTATTCTTTAAGAATTCCTTTGCCTTTTGCCCTGCTCGTTTAACACCCCTTACCTATCTCTACTTGAAGCAGGCAAGGTGTGCTACCTCCCATTGAGGTCACCCATCCTAGGATTTCCCTAGGGGCCTTTTATTTAACTTTTACTGCCTTTGACCTTATTTAACCATACATGCCCTTACGCTAAGTTTGAACTTTAAGTTTCTTATTACTACTTATTTGAAGTCATTATAACCCCTACTAGGCATTATCAGACAACTATGAAAAATTAGGCAGCATAACGGCTGCCTTGTTACTTATCCCTAATTTAACCTATAAAGAAATACACTTCTATACATCACCATTCAACCAACATCCACTTTTGGATCCCTCTAGTCCTCCAGATCATAGTCATTTTCATCGCAACACATTTATTATTTAGAACACAGGGTCGAAGACCTATCAGCATGTAAGAAGTAGATAATCATACATACACACATAGCTATCCATACATTCAGTTAATTACATTCTGTTATACACCTATCCTAGCAACACAACCTACTTACATGAGTGCATTACTATATACAATACTTAAAGGGAAAACAAAATCCCAAAAACTCTTTGTCAGCTACACTGAAGGAGATGTCTAATGCTGTTCAG
>CANXYI010280968.1:0-10303 GCA_948208565.1 Hura crepitans | reverse complement strand
TTATGTATATAGGTAGGTTAGAATGGGTAGTAAAGATATGTATATTAAGAAAACCAGTTGAAAATATATGTATATAGTGCATTATAAATGAATGAATAATTTTCTTGGTATGCTTCTATGTGCTGATGGGTCTATGACCCTATGTGTTATGAATGGGATAATATTGTGTTGTTGGATGATACTGGAGGACCAGAGGCGCTAGGGGAGGAATAAAGAGGGTTGTAAACATAGAAGTGCATTTTCTTTGCAGGTTTAAGTGGTTTAGCAGCCGGTATGCTGCCCAAATTTTTGTAATTGTCTGGTAGTGACCGAGGCTATTTTTAATGGACTAAAATAGGATGTATTTTAAGAATAAATAATTAGAAATAATAAAAGAACATGTTTGGTCAACCGTGGTCAAAGTTGGGTAGAGATTAAATGAGTGGCCTTTGGGAAAATCCTAGGATGGGTGACCTCAATGGGAAGTGACATGCTCTACCCGTTTTAGGTAGAAATGGGTAGAGGGTGTTATAGTATCCCTTACCTCAGATTGATAACTTGTTTGACCAATTGAGAGGTGCTAGTGTGTTTTCTAAGATTTATTTGAGGTCAAGGTGCTATTAGCTTGAGATTAAGGAATTAAATGTGCCTAAAATAGATTTCAGGGCTAGATATGGACATTATGAGTTTCTTGTCATGCCCTTTAGGCTTACAAATGCTCTAGCCACTTTTATGGATCTCATGAATGGAATTTTTTGACCTTATCTAGATCAATTCATTATAGTGTTTGTTGATGATATTCTAGTCTTTTCCAATACTAATGAAGAGCATGATTAGCACTTAAGTGTTGTATTGCAAACTTTAAGGGAACATTTGCTTTATGCTAAGTTAAGTAACTGAAAGTTTTAGCTAGATCAAGTTTCTTTCTTGGGCCACATTGTCTCATGAGATGGTATTTGAGTGGATGCTACTAAGATTAAGGCATTCATCAACTAAAAGTCTCCTAAGAATGTCACAAATATTGATAGTTTTCTTGGTCTTATAGGATATTATAAGTGATTTATGAAAAGGGTTCTCTATGATAGACTCTCCATTTACCAAACTTCTCTACAAGAATGTCAAGTTGGAATGGAACTCTATGTGTCATGATAGTTTTAAAAGAGTTTAAGAAGGTGTTGATAGAAGCTTCTATTCTTACTAAACCATCTTTTCACAAGGATTATGTAATTTATAGTGATACTTCTAATAATGGGCTTGGATGTGTTCTGATGCCAGAAGACAAAGTAGTTACTTATGCATGTAGGTGACTAAAGCCAAATAAACTTAACTATCCCACTCATGATTTGGAGCTAGTGGTGATTGTATTTGCTTTTAAGATATGGAGACACTATTTATATGGCAAAAAGTGCTATATTTATATTAATCACAAGAGCTTAAAGTATTTGTCCACTTAGAAGGAATTAAATTTAAGGCAGGGAAGATAGATAGAGCTAATTAAGGTTATGATTGTGTTATAAGTTACCATCCAAAAAAGGCAAATGTAGTAGTTGATGCTTTAAGCAGAAAGTCTATAGTAGGTACAAAATTCCTTAGATTCTAAACTTTGACATAAGGTAAGTGGCTTCTTTTCATCTATGAAGTCTAATGTTATTCTACCTTTCTTTATAGCTTTAAAAGAATTGAATGTTTGGCTAAGTTTGGCACATGATGGAACTATTGTAGTCGAACTAAACATAAGATCTAACTTCCTATAACATGTTAAAGAAGGTTAAAAGCAAAATGATAAGATAAAAGCAATAATAACAAAAATTTAAGGTGGCAAAGAGACTCAATATTCTTTAAAGAATGATAAGAGTTTATTCGATAAAGTAAAAATATGTATGCCTAATGTGACAAAATTGAGGAAAAGTATTATAGAGGAAGCACATTCTGTAGCTTATAGTTTACATCCTGGATGTAATAAGATGTAACAAGATCTGATGCTTTTATATTGATGGCCAAGTATGAAGAAAGTCATAGCAGAGTTCATGGCAAGATGTCAAGTTTGTCAACAAGTGAATGCTAAACATCAAATTTCATCGAGATTATTACAACTAATCAGAGTATCTAAATGGAAATAGGAGAAGATCACTATGGATTTCGTTGTGGGTCTTCCTCTCACATAGAAGAAGCATGATGCCAATTGTGTAAATAGGTTTACCAAATCTACCTATTTCCTTCCCATTAGGCAAGATTATTCCTTTAACTAGTTAGTAAAATTATATATCAGTGAGATAGTAAGACTTCATAGAGTGCCAATATCTATCATATTTGATAAAGATCCTAGGTTCCCTTCCATATTCTAGGAAAGTTTGCATAAGGCTTTGGGTACTAAATTAAGTTTCAATATAGGCTTTCATCCTCAAACAATTAGATAGTTAGAAATAGTAATTCAGATCTTAAAAAGATATGCTTAGAAGCTATGCGATGGATTTCACGGGCAGTTGGGATAACCATTTTCTATTGGTAGAATTCATTTAAAACAACAACTGCCAATCTAGCATACAGATGGCTCCTTATAGACCCTTCAATAAATGAAAGTGTATAAGACCTTTGTGTTGGTCTAAAATGGGAGAAGATAAGAAAGTGGGGCAAGAAGTAATAAGAGAGACTAAAGAAAAAGTAAAAGTGATTGCAGAAAGCCTCAAGGACAGCAGTGACGGGCAAAAGTCCTATGCAAATTTGAAAAGGAAAGATATAGAGTATCAAGTGGGGGATAAAGTATTAATAAATGTGCCACCATGGAAGAAGATCCTAAGATTAGGAAAGAAAGGGAATTTAAGTCCTAGGTTTATTGGACAATATGAGATCATAGAACATATGAATCTAGTGGCCTATCGATAAGCTTTACCTTCATAATTATCCAAGATTCATAGTGTTTTCCATGTATCGATACTTTGAAAATATAGTTCAAACCCTTCACTTATGATTCAAGTTAGAGATGTTGATGTACAATAAGATTTGACTTATAAAGAAGAACTAGTTGGCATTTTGGCCATTAAAGTTCGATAGTTAAGAAAGAAAATAATACTATTGTTTAAAGCATTAAGGAGAAATAATGGAGCTAAAGAAGCCACATAAGAAAGTAAAGAGAACATGAGGCACCAATATCCACACTTGTTTACATCAAGTAAATTTTGAGGATGAAATTTTTCTTAAAGGGGAAGAAATGTAATAACCCAAAAGCCTATGTTCATGAGTAGCACTTTCCAAACCTTGAATAGTATGCTAGGGGTTGCACGAGGTTTAGGAAGTACAAATTTGATTTTGGAATGTACAATTCATGAATAGGGCTTAATTTTAATAAAGGACCAAATTAAGGCTATTTTGGAGTAAAAATATCGAAAATAAATTCCAATTAGCAATAAGCAAATAAGACAAAATAGTAAAGAGTAATGTGACACCCCCTACTAGATTTTCGAAGAAATCTAATAACCGGTGCACTTTCTGCTTGGTCATCTATCCTGAAATTTCTCCTATGTTCATTCATTTAACTTTTACTTATTCCATAATATTTAGCTCTATCTGCCTCTAAATTTACTCCTCTATATTCTTATACATTCCTTAGGGTCATACCACATTATTCATTCCAATATAGGTCAATTATAGGTCAGTCAGGTTTTTCCTAAAAATCCAACAGCATAACAACTGTTTGGGTCACCATCTAAAAGTCTGAACCTTTAAGCATGCTACTATAACACATTTCCACATCTCTTGGACCCTTCTAGTCCCCGAGGTATCAACATAAAATCATCATTCTATCAAATTTCAACACAGGCCTCAGGCCACAATTAAGAAAAAATCATAAATTAGAGCCTCAAGCTCACATATCATTAACAAAGGATTGATAACTTGCTTATTACAACACATTTGGTACTTATATAATTACACTATGTGTCCTTTATATACATAAGCCCCATTTTCCACCTAAGTACATAGAATGAAAAACTATACAAAATTTACAGTCTACCTTTTATTACTTATCCTCTGAACTTAGCAGCATATTTCACATGGCTACATCTCTATTTTGGGTACCTATGCACCAAAATAGGTACGCTAAGTATATAATATGCTTAATGATGAACTCACACATTTAAATCATGTCAATTATTTCAATCATAGATATATTAGGTTATTACTATATATTCTAGGTTATTAAGTCCACAAATTTATCTTTTTGTTCCCAAAAGACCAAAATACCCTTTTATCTGTACATATCATATTTCCATTTAAGTACTCATTCAAATCAATTAAGTTATGCCATTTCCAATAATAAGAGTCAAATAATTAAATTTTCAAGTTAATAATGGTATATATGCCAAATTACCAAAATGCGCTTAATGATACATACTGATCATTCATTTAGATAACCATGTCAAATTATCCATTTTATTATTTTACCAATATCATAATCAATTTGCATATATAGTTTATTTAATTAATTTAACTGGCCCGACTAGAAAGATGATAGTTTAATACACTAGAACTAGAGGGAATGAAAGGGAGTGCAGTGATCCAAATTTTAGACCCTGACTGCTACACCGGCTTGATCTAGTTATAACACCGAAGGTGCAAATAACAAGGTGTGGTTTGTCCAACAGACTAATACAATGGCCCTCTGGGATCTTGACCATTGTACTAGCCCTATTTAAAGATTAAAAATGTTACAAATTGGTCTGCCTAGCAGACTGGTCTATTTGTCCGACTAGTGCAGTGGCCCTTCGAGGCTTATGTCACTACACTGGCAAAAATAAAGTCAATGGGTTTGAAGATAAAAATTTTCACAACCTGGTTTGCCAAGTAGACAAGTTTATTTGTTCGACTAGTGCAATGGCCCTCTGGGACCTATACTACTATACCAAAAAATGAGATAAATGGATTCGAAGATCAAGGATGTGATAGCCCAGTCTATCTATTAGACTGGTTTGTTTAACTGACAAGTACAGTAGCCCAAAATGAACCTAGGACATTGTACCGGCCCTGCTTAAAAATTAGACAATGTAGTAGCTGCTAAATCCCTAAGTTGACTAGTTAACCCATCCAGTGGGTGTCCAACTAATGGGCTATTAACTCAATTTATGTTCATTCCTTTACAAACTAACTTCTTATAATATTTAGAAGTAGAAAACAGTCAGTCATGAATTTTATTTTACAGTAAATTTTTAATCTGGTCTAGTATGGCTAGAATTAGGTTGTACCAGGTAAATTCTCAATAGTATGTTCAAGTGTTGGAACTGCCAAAAAATAAAGTTATATTATGCTTGAATTTATTCAATAATGGTTTATCAAATATTTACCATTTACTATCCAGTGGTATTTTTGTTTCAGGTAATGGTCAAATTGGACAATTATAGGTTATTTCATTAAGTTTTCAATATGCTTTTCTAGGTTCATCTCTCAATAGTTTTTAATGTAGTTTTCATCATTTTTCCTACTATGTTCATAGGCCCTAAGCCATATAATCACTAGGCCATTCACAAGGCCATACCATAAGCTCAAATGCCATTGCATTTATTCATAAGTCATAGCCCTTAAAGGCACACATTATAGGCACATTATTTAGTCACAATTTATAGCCCTTAAAGGCACAATTACAAGCCATAGTTCTAATTCTATCCTAGTCAAGTCTAAGTTCCTTTTCAAGCCAACATACATGGCAATTCTTGGTTACACTTCATGCCACTTTAATAATGTACATTAGACTAATTTCATGCCATTTAAATTATGCCAACATGTTCATGACATTATGCCTTATCATACCAATACATGACACACATGTTATTAACATTTTCATGCCAATTTAGGTGTCTTTATCTAGCATATGTCTCAACCAAAGTTTGTTTCACTTTCATACACATATTAATTAAGCCATTTCATGTCCATTATCTTGGATGTTAGAACACCTATTCATTTCATACAATTTACCAAAGTGTACATGGCATTTTCATAACTATTGCTCTCGGATATAATGAAAATATAGGCCTTAATTAAGCATTTCCATTGTATCTATCATACATTCAAGCTTTCATCCATAACTTAAACACATTAACATTCACACAATTTCATTTTCATGCTATTTAAAGTATTATATGCCTATTGTATGTGTTAGCCAATACCATATTCAAGTCAAACATACACAAAACAACTCACACTGACTAACCTTTAACATAATCCATTCACATAGTTATCCTAAGTAATCCAAAGCCATTTTAAACCTATATGTACATCTAATCTACCCCTTATTATGTCTCAGCCAATAAGCATTTTAACACTATGACAAGCCAATTCCCATTACAACAAGTTAATTAACATACATTTATATTATGCTCCCTAAAGATTCATTCAAACTCCACCTACGACCACTTAAACCCTAATATATAACTAATCTTTAAGTCATTTTCTAGCCATGAAAAATCAAGGGCGTGAAGTGAATGCTAAAGTTCACTTACCTCGCAAAGAAAGAGCCAAATTACACTCTCTAAACTTAAAGAACCCTTACAAAAATAACGTCAAATTTTAGCCTTTCAACCATGGTAGCTTCTTCTTCCTTCCTTCAAGCCACTTCTTGCTTTAATTTCCCTTAAAAAATATTTAGGCACATCCTTTTAGATGTTAGGCATCCCAATCACCCATTAACAGATCAAAAGAACTAAGAAAACTAAGTAGAAAGCATGAATACTCACCAATAGGCTTGCTACACTGTCTTCTAACCAGTAAACTTTGAAGAATTTTAGTTAATTGTTCAGAGCTCCATTTTCAGAAATTTCTCTTCCCCTAGCTTTTTAACACTCCAAATTGAATTTAGAAATCAAGAGTTTATAGAAATGGCTGAAGGAATTGATGAAAATGGCTTTCAAAGCTTACTATGGCATCGTTCCATAGACAGCAAAGGGAGGAGGTTTTTTTTTCTTTTGTTTAGTGGAGTTGTCCACTTGTCAAGTGGTTTTGCCACTTGGCATGGGCCCTAAGCTAGCTAGCATGGTGCAAGTGGGTCCTGTGACCACCTAAGCCATCCCGAAATGGCTCGATCTTGGGCAAAATTTTAGAAATTCAACAAAATTCACACAAAACTCAAAAAATTACACCATTTCTTTAAAATTCATATTTTAATACATTTTATATGCTTGTAAATTTTTGTGGCCAAATTCCATCGATAGGATAGTTTTCAAACTGTCTCGATTTGCATGCCAACCTTGAAAATTATGAGAATTTGCAAATGACCTCATAATTTAAAATTTCTCTCACCAATGGACTTAGTGGAACTTTTTAGCTTTAGGGTTTGATATCTTTAGGTCCGTTCGAGCACATCCCCAGTCAATCATGGCTCGAAAAATTTTTATTACATAGATTAATAGCTTACAGCCCAAAATGAATTATTGGTTTTGCTAAATTTTTAAAATTTGCCTTTTTCATCACTTTAAAGCCCTTCAAAGTTTCATGACCAGTGTCACCACCTCAATTTTTATACAAGTGACTTAACACCCCAAGCACACTTCCTAAACCTAGTGGCACTATTCATGGAGCCTCAAAACATTAGTGTTCCAGTGCTTCCCCTCTTAACAAAATTTTATCCTTGAAATTACCTAAAGAAAATAAATGTGGATATTAAGCCTTCATCTATTCTTCTGGCTCTTAGGTAGCTTGTTTAATATTATGGTGCCTTTATATCACTTTAACTAGTGGTGTGGATTTATTCCGTAATAACTTCACCTCATGAGCTAAAATCTAAACACGTTCCTCTTTATAACTTAGGTTAGACTGTACTTTTATTTCTACCATCAGAATCATATTTGAAGGATCTAATCTATATCTCCTGAGTATTGACACATGGAAAACATCATGAATTTGTTATAGCTCAGGTGGTAATGCTAGCCTATAAGCTAAGGGTCCAACCCTTTCTATAATCTTGTAGGGTCCGATGAATCTGGAACTCAATTTCCCCCTTTTCCTAAACCTCAGTACCTTCTTCCATAGAGAAACCTTTAGGAACACTTTTTCACTAACTATGTATTCAATATCCCTCCATTTTAGATCAACATAGGATTTTTGCTTATCAACTGCTACTTTCAGCCTTTCTTTGATCACTTTCACTTTCTCCTCAGCATCTCTGATTAAATCGACACCAGAGATTTTATTTTCCCTAACTTCACTCCAGCACAAAGGAGTTTTGTATCATCTGCCATATAAAGCCTCATAAAATGCCATTCCCAAGCTAGACTGATAACTGTTATTATAGGTAAATTCTGCTAAAGGTGAGTATTGATCCCAGCTACCTTTAAACTAAATAGCATAACCCTATAGCATATCCTCATGTATCTGTATCACCCTTTTGGAATGTCTATTAGTCTGAGCATGAAAAGTTATGCTATAAGCTAACCTGGTGCCTAAAGCTTCCTACAACTTCTTCCAAAATTCGAAAGTAAAGTGAGGATGTCTATCAGAGATAATGGTTACTAGCAGACCATGAAGTTTGATTATTTCATCCATAAAAGGTTTATCTAGCTTCTCTAATGAGTAATCCATCTTGATTGAAATAAAGTGAGTTGTCTTTGTTAATTTGTCAATAATCACCCACATAGCATCACATCTATCTTTGGTCCTAGGTAAACCTATCACAAAATCCATAGTCACCTTTTCCCATTTTTATTCTGGTGTTGCTATAGGATGCAGCAATCTAGAAGGAATCTGGTGTTTAGCTTTCACCTGTTAAGATGTTAGACACCTTGCAACATACTCTGCCATAACTCTTTTCACACCAAGCCACCAATAATGAGACTTCAAATCCAAATATATCTTTGTACTCCCTGGATGCATAAAATAAGTAGCTTCATATGCCTCCTTCAGTATCTGTAACCTTAGGGCATCTGTAGTAGGTACACATAACCTATTATGACAATACAAACACCTGTCTTCTAATAATTCAAACCCTATGGCCTTCCCCTCTTAAACTTTACTTACCAATTGCACTAGTTGTTCATCTTTCATTTGAGTCTCTTTAATCTGATATATGAAATTTGGTTTCACCTGTAACTCAACCAATACAGCATGTTTTGAAGTGTACTGCAATCTGGCATTCATGGCTTTCAAAGTCAACATGAACTTCTTGCATAAAGCATATGCCACTATATTTGCTTTCCTTAGGTGGTAATCAATCGAGCAATCATAATCCTTTATCAATTCTAACCACCTTCTCTGTCTCAAGTTCAATTCCTTCTGTGTAATAAGGAATTTCAAAATTTTATAATCTATATATATGTAGCATTTCACTCCATATAGATAGTGGCTCCATATTCCTAAAGCAAAAATAATAGAAGCGAGCTCTAATTAATGAGTAAGATAGTTCTTCTCATGTGGCTTCAACTGCCTAGAAGCATAATGTAACACCCCTTTCTACCTGAATAGGCAAGAAGTGTCACTTTCTTATGAGATCACCCGTCCTAGGATTTCCTCAGGGCCTTTCTTACATCTATTATATGCTCTAGTTCTAATCACTTGACTATTTAATTTAATTCAACTTGTATATTTATTTATAAGCTACTATTAATTTATGAACTAATTATGTTGCCCTCAGGCGCTACCGAACATTTTAAAACAAACGGGCAGCATAACGGCTACTTTATTGCTTAGCCAAATTTCTAAACCTATAAAAGAATACTTCTATGAAATCATACACCATCACCAAACATCATTGGACCCTCTGGTTCTCTAATATCTCATCAAAACACAACACATTTCCATCCTCATATAGCACAGGGTTGGAGACCCATCAACACACATTCAAAATCAACACAGACATCATAAGTATAAAATTAAGCAGTTCACCATACATTAATCTTTATCTACTACTAAAAGTGAGTGTTTCTAACCCACATGACCTCTACACATGAGTGCATTACTATTACAACACATAATAAAGAAGAATACAATACTAAAATAGACTCGAACAGCTACACTGACGACGAGGTTTGATGCTTGCTTTACTTCTATCTATAGCTTGCGCATCAAAAATTGACACGCTGAGTATAAAACTCAGTGGTGGAATAATCCAAATACAATATGTCATTTATGCAACATGCAATGATTCATGTAATGGACACCCAAACAATTCTATATCTGACTAAAATACCCATTCATTATCTTTAGCTTTATTATGCATATGCGATTCAGTGACATGTAACTAATGTATTTAGATTTAATTACTTATAGGCCCAAGACAGACAGACATCACTTTAAAACACTAGACAGCAGGAAAAAATCTTGTGCAGTGGCCCACTTTTAGGGCCTA
>CANXYI010280841.1:0-13882 GCA_948208565.1 Hura crepitans | reverse complement strand
TGTATATGTATGTATGTATGTATGTATATATATGAATGTTTTTATGTGTGTGGGCATGGGTGGGTGTGTATGTATATTTATTTTTATATATTTATATGTATATATATATATATTTATATGCATGTTTATGTGTATATATCTATGTATGTATGTTTTTTTGTGTTTATTTGTGTGTGTGTTTTTGTGTCTGTGTGTGTGTGTGTGTGTATATATTTACACATACCCACACACACACACACACACACACACACATATATATTTATATGTTTATATATATATATGTGTGTGTGTGTGTGTGTGTGTGTGTGTGTGTGTATGTTTTTTTTTTGTGTATGTATGTATGTATGTGTGTGTGTGTGTGTTTGCGTGCACACCTATGTATATTTATAAATGCACACACACATACATATATACATACAAACATACATACCTGCATATATACTAGCTTAAGGCGTGAATGGCATACTTTCATGCTGGTGCTCTGGCCTCTGATTTTGTTCTCTCGCTTGTGCCGACATTATCATTCTTTCTTTCCTTCTAGTCCTTACTAGGTGCTAGAGAAGAAGCTTAAAACTGTGTGGCATCTACTTGTTTCTTAGGGTGCTACCTTTGCTAGTGATCTTAGGATCTATAGGTAAAACACTCCCCTCACCTAACTTGCCAATACACTCCCTAATGACTTTTGCTACAAGTCCTGCACACTGTAGGTGCACTCCTAGCTATAAATGTTGGGGTACTAGTAGCCTGCTATTGTGGTTGAGGTTTGGATTGAGATCTTTAACCTGACCTCTTAGTCTGGCTCTATCTTTGAGACTGGTGTGGTCTTTGGGTGCCCTTTTGCTTCTTACCTATATTAGGGACTAAACTGACATGCCTTGCAGTGAAAAGCCTTTTATTTTGAAAGGTCTCTCTCCTTTTTTTTAGTATCTCCTCTATGGCATATGATGCTGATACTAGGGAGGAAAACTGTCAGATATTTAAACTGGCTATCTGCATTCTTAGCTTAACATTGAGGCCTTTTTGAAATATCTTATAGTGCTCTTCTCTAGAGGGAATGAACTCCTTTGCATATCTACTTAACCAGGCAAAGTCCTTCTCATACTCAGACACAGACCTTCGCCTCTACTTTAGGTCTAAGAACTCCTATCTCTTACTATCCAAATGCATCTCTAAAATATACCTCTTCTTAAATTATTAAAGGAAGAAGACCCAGGTTATATCTACTACAACTTTCCTCTTTTGGGTAGTTTCCTATCAATGGAATGCTTTTTCCTAGAGGATAGATGTGGCACATATTAGGTTTTCCTCAAGGGTGCACTGTAATTGCTGTAAGTTTCTAATTATATGCTCCAACCAGTACTCAGCCCTAACTACATCAATCTCTATAGTTTCCATAAAATCTAAGGCTCCTTTCTTTTTAACTCTCTCTAAGTAGGTTTTCTATAATGCCACTGCTTGTAGAGGTTACACTTAGGCTGGTGGTGGTAGTGGAGCAATTGCTATAGTAGTGTGTTCAAGTAAATCAACTATTTATTATAGCAACACTAGTGAGGCCTATATCTATGTTGGACATGCTGCATTACTCAACACGGAAGTAGTTGAGCTTGCATGCTTATGTATAATCATCATGCATGGCTAGACACCTCTTCCCCTTATTTTGGCGGGGTTTGCTTACTCATCTTGATTCACTACAAAAGAAAAGATAATCAACCTCAAATAATGTAGCTTTACTCAATATAGAACACTAATCAATGGCAATCATGTATACTATGCTTAGGAATGCCTAAACCCACTCTGATACCACCTAATGTAACACCCCCTACCCAATTCTTTAATCAAACCAGATAAGAGATGTCACATTCCCATAAGTAACCCATTAAGATTCTATCTTCACCTAATCATCATTTAACCAATAAGGAAGCTGTAGTCATCTTTGTATTCCCATGATATTTTAATGTAAAATAATTTATTTTATCCTCTTTTTATTTTATTAACATGTGCTATCAATGTTTTCAAATATTTTCCCATTAAAATTGCTTTAATGAAAATTTGGCAACATAACAGCTGTCTGTGTGAAAAACTAAAATTTTTAACCTACAAAAGACACTTTTATAAATATTCACAAGCATTTCTCAAACTTCTGGACCCTTCTGGTCCTCTAAACATCATCTCATAATCAATCTCACATGCATATCATTTAGTCATTATACCATCAGATCATAGACACACATATATAGATATATATGTAGCAGACATATCACAACAACAATATCATAATCTATTTTATAAACCAATGTATAATAGTTTTACATGACTAGGGCCTCTCTCTCTATGCACGAGTGCGCCTACATATCACTAACATAAAAGTAAAAAAACATATACCCAAAAGAAGGTTGTACTACTACACTATCTGTTGAGGCTGAATTGTAATTTATGGTTTTTTACCCATATATCGAAAACACCAACACATTAAGGATACACTTGGTGGTGAATTTAATGCAATATGGATTGTATCACATGCATATGAAACATGCATCATAGTCCCCTTTTTATGTATGTTTATCTTACCTATAATTATCGTTATTAATTTACTAGTTATTTGCCTAGATTAATCACATAACTTAATATTCAATTATTGTGTCCAGCAAGTAATCATGATTATGTCCGTTTAATTTTATTGTCTATATGTTATTTAATCCAATTAAGGCATACAACTTTAAGTATAATATTATTATGTAGTACCTCTTTTTATTTTTCTTAGGCCTATACTTAAAAGACAACTCTTTTTAAACTAGATAATGGGATTTATCTCTATGCAGTAGCCCCACATTATGAACCTTGATAGTTGCACTTAACTATATCCACTTGATAATAGGAATCAGTTTATGGGAACCCCCCCAATACTAAAGTGGCAGGGATTAGTCTTACTAACCTCCCAACAAGAGGGATATTAGGGATAAGTCTTAGGGGACCTCCAAATATCTCAAGCCTTAGTATTAGTAGATAACAAGGATCAGCCCGTGTAGACCTTCCAATACCCTGGGTAGTAGGGGTTAGTATGTTAAGACCTCATAACACCCTGGGTAGCAAGGATAAGTTTGTTCGAACCTCCTAATACCCAAAGTGTGTAGCTCCCATCAAACTCCAGTGGTTGTAACCATCAGATAATAGGCCATGATCCTCATAGATCTAGCCCTTAGCAGCTGCTAACTCCTTAGTTAATCGATTAATCTATTCTGTAGGTGGTCTAGCTAATATGGGCCAATTCTAATTATTGTTTATGTCACTCATTTAACTCAGATAGTTTCATGCTTTCCATACTTATTTTCTTGCCAATACCATTTCAAGTGCAATCACATACATCATGTTCCTATCACTATTGTGACCATTTAAGGCACACTAATTAATTGCTCATCGTAGCATTCTCACACAATTACGTTCATTGTGTTATCTTATGCAATCATCCCTTCTATCATTATGATACCACATTACCATTTTACATACACTTTCCATTTACATATTGCTCATTACTTCATTATCAAAATCACACCTCTCTAAGTTCATGTATGCTTTTGACATCTTAACACTATAATTGTAACACCCCCTACCAATTCCTGAAGGAAACATGTAAAGTATGCTACTTTCTGTGAGGTTACCCATCCTTGGACTTCCTTAGGGACCTTTCATTTAACTCTTACCCAACTTTGACCACATTTGACCTAGCCTACCCATTCTCACTTTTGTCTACTTAGCCTTTTATTACTACCTATTTTGGATTGTTAACACATTAAATTATGGCTCCTAGACATTTATAGATAGTAGAGTAGCATAACAGCTACCCATGTGAAGAACCTAAATTATACTTGCAAGGAAAAACACTTCTAAAGCTATTTACCCATCACACCTTATTCCTAGACCCTTTTGGTCTGGCAAATCATTTTTACACATCTTCACGTACAATACAGCACATAGGGTCTTAGACCCATAAGCATACAGATACAAATAGGCATACTATATATTAACAGCCAAAATTATACAGATATATAAGGTTTGTATCTCAAGTTTTATCTTTACAACCCATAACCCACACTAACCTACTATATATGAGTGCATATCTACATTAACCAAAAGAAAAGCAAAAGTATACCCTAATGACTCAGAAAGCAGCTACACTGGTGACGTATGAAGCTGATCATCCCTTAATCTATAGCCTGTGCATCAAAACACCGACACGCTGAGTATAAAGTCAATGGTGGAATAGACAAAATATAATATGTCATAACACACACACATGCAACATGCAACACATAATGTTAGATGCCATTTTCCCTGTCCAATTATGACCAGTTCTTTTATTGAGTCTAAGTCTACTTATTTATTTCTCAGTCAAATTTTTTTTAATTTAGGCCCATGATAGACAAATAACACATTAAAACACTAGATAGCAAGAACTATCTTGTGTAGTGGTCCACATTTTGGACCTCGATAGCTGCACCTACCTCACCTGATAGCAGGGATCAGTCCATAAACCACCTAAGATTAGACTGGCAAATAGCAGGGATCAGCTCGTAGACCTCCTAATATCTATAAATGGGATAGCAGGGATTAACCCCGTAGGACCACCTAATACCCCAAGTCACATCATTAACACCATAGGTGGATAGTAAGGATCAGCCCCGTGGGACCTCCCAATATCCACATATAGCATATGGGTAGTAAGGATCAGCCTAGGTAGACCTCTAAATACTCAAGTGTGTAGGGTTCATCTCAGAACCTCGGTGGCTACACCTACCACATCCAAAATACAACAATAGCCCTAAAAGGACCAAACTGCCTAGCAGCTGCTAACTCCTTAGTTGATCGGTCAACCTATCCAGTGGGTGTCTAATTAATAGGCCAAATATCTATATGAGTCTATTATTCTTAAGTTTATTACTTTTTAAGCCTAGTATTTCACTAAATTACATGCCAGGCCAAATTGCACACAAAATGCCACGACATGCCTATCGTCGTAAAGTTACTATTCATTTGGTCTTTTAATGAAACTAACACTATTTATTTGGTCAATTTTAAAGTTCATGCATTTTTTAAATCCAACCCATACCAACTTCAATTTACATAATTTCTTCACATATGCATACATAAGCCATGTTCACACTTTAAGATACATAATCATGCCATTTTACAAGTCATTACATACCTATCCAATTAACCTACCATTTCACCACATTTTCATGCTAAACATACCACGATTATTATTCATTCCAAAATATGGTTTATACACTACATATACTTGCCATTTTCTCACCTAAAATGCCTTATACATGTTCATACATACCATGTCGCATTACATATCCCATTCAACCAAAGCACACATATGTATATACACATGGATTTTTTCCTAATCTATCATGCTAAACCTATTATTTTAAGGCCATTAACATTACTATAACACCAATTCACCTTATTACTATGTAAAACACCATGAACATACACCTTCATACAATGTAAATGCATAATTTCATAACAAACACATAGACATACTAAATTTTAGTCTATTCCACATAACTAAGGTGTGAAAACACCCTTTTTCCCACCACTTGGAGGTGTCTAAGCTTGCTCTCCTTTAATGGTATCCTTGGCACCTAAACATACACAATTCATCCTTAGAAAAATTCTCAAAAATTCTATATAGCACTAAATTAAAATCTAAAACCATGATTAACCTTAGAATACCTTAACCTACCAATATCAAAAATAAAAAAAATGGGTTAAAGACACTTACTTAAGAAAAGTCACTATTCACTCAAGTGAGAAATCTCCTAATCTAAGCTCTATTTCTCAATTCTGTTAGAAGAATTGGAATTTAGGAATTATGGAGGCAAGTATCCATATAAATTTTATGGGTTTTAGAGGAGAGAGGAGAGAGAAAAGTAAAGAAAAATAATGGTAGAGGAGAGAAAGTGGTGTTAGCCTTTTAGGGATTTTGAGGAGGGAGATGACTAGGTTATAGATGTGAGCCATGCACATGTGTGATCTCTTATATAGGGGTAGGTGGATGGCCTTGATTGCAACATGTGGTGATCTAACGTCTCATATTCACCCTATGCCATTTTAAGCTTCAAAAATTCATAGAAAATTCTTTAGACCTCTAAAAATACTCATTTTAGTTTTAAAAATCCTTGATTAGTGTCGCTAAGGCCTATGTAAAATTTCAAGTCAAAATTCCATAGTTGACTTTTTGGCACTATTCACCTGCGAGAATAAAATATTTAGAAAAAATATCAAATGACCTCAGAAAATTAAAATTCCTTCTCTATCATACTCATTCAAATTTTTGAGGTTTAGGGTGTGGTATTTTTGAGTTCATCTAGGCACATCCTAGGGCTGTCCTAGCATAAACTCATTTTATCTCCTCATACCCTAGTTCTCGACCCGAAATGTTTTATTAGTTCTGCTAAAATTTTAAATTCATTTATTTTACTCATTTTTAGGCTCGTCAAAATTTTATGACCTATACGCCTCTTTTTAGCATTTTGGTAATGCCTCGCACTAACATCCCTCGGGCCCAGAAGGTACTGTTCATAAGACCTTAACTTACGGGTATTACAATCCTTCCCCTCTTCTAAAATTTCGTCCTCAAAATTACCTGTACTGAAAAGGTGAGGATATTTCCTTCATATCTGTTCCTCACTTTCCCATGTTGCTTCAATTGTATTGTGGTGCTTCCATAACATCGTCACTAATGGAATCAACTTGTTCCTCAGTTGCTTTACTTCATTTGCTAGAATCTATAATGGCTCTTCTTCATATGTTAAATCTGGCTGAACTTGAATCTCTTCTACAATTATCATATGTGATGGATTTGATCAGTATCACCTTAACATTAATACATGAAGAACATCATGTATCTGCTGCAGCTTAGGTGGCAATACAAGTCTGTACGCTAAGGGACCCACTTTTTCTATAATCTCATAGGGCCTAATAAATCACTAACTAAGTTTTCCTTTCTTGCCAAATCTGAGAATCTTCTTTCATGGTGATACTTTCAAGAATACCTGATCATTAACCTCATACTCAATGTCTCGCTTTCCAAATTAGTATATGATTTTTGACAATCTAAAGCAACTTTCAACATTTCCTTTATGATATTGACCTTTTCCTTGGCATCCCTAATCAAATCAGCTCTAATGATCTTACTTTCTCCCACTTCACTCCAACAGAGAGGGGTCTTACATTGGCGACCATACAAGGTTTCATATAGTGCCATACCTAAGCTGGCCTGATGGCTATTGTTGTACACAAATTTAGCTAATGCCAAGTACTTATCCCAATTGCCTTTAAACTCTATGGCACAGCTTCTTAACATGTCTTTTAGCACCTATATTACTCTCTCTGATTGTCTATCTATTTGAGGGTGGAATGCTGTACTATATGTTGATCGAGTACCCAAAGCTTCTTGTAACTTCTTCCAAAACCTGGAAGTAAATCTCGGGTCTCGATAAGAGATTATGGCTATTGGCACTCTATGTAATCGCACAATCTCATCAATTTACAATCTAGCCAGCTTTTTTAAGGGATAGTCCATCTGTACTGGCATGAAATAGGCTATCTTCATCAACCTATCCATAATCACTCATATGTTATCACACTTATTCTGAGTTAGTGGCAATCCCATCATAAAGTCCATGGTGATTTTCTCCTATTTCTATTATGAAATTGCTATTGGATGTAATAATATAGAAGGAACTTGGTGCTTTGCCTTTATTGTTGGCATGTCAAACATTGAGCTACATACTTGGCTACCTCTCATTTTATTCTTGGCCACCAATAGTGAGGTTTCAACCCAAGATACATCTTTATGCTTCTTGGGTGCATGGAATATGGGGCTTTATAAGCTTCCTTCAAAATCTGCACTCTCAGTTCATCTACATTTGGTACACACAACTTATTCTGGTAATATAGGCTTCTATCCTCGCCTAACTCAAAGCTTATTGCCTTCCCCTCTTTAGCTTTACTCACAAGTTGCACCATCTAAGTATCTCTCAACTGAGCCTCCTTTACCTACTACTTAAAGTTAGCTTTAACTTGTAGTTCAGCTAACACTGCACCTTCTGCTGTGTATTTCACTCTAGCATGCATTAATTTCAAGGTGGCTATAAACTTCTTGGTCAGAGCATTTGCACTACATTTGCCTTTCCTAGATGATAGTCAATCAGGCAATCATAGTCCTTGATTAACTCCATCCATCGTCGCTATCTCAAATTTAGCTCCCTCTGTATAGGTAAATACTTCAAGCTTTTATGATTAATATAAATATAACACTTCTCTCCATAAAAGTAGTGTCTCCACTTTAAAGCAAAGATAATTGCAGCTAATTCTAAGTCACGTGTGGGATAGCTTTTCTCATGAGGCTTCAACTATCTAGAGGCATATGCAACTACCTTGCCTTTTTGTATCAATACACAACCAAGTCCGTTGTGTGAAGCATCACTATATATCACAAACTCCTTACCTTGTTTTGGTTGAGTAAGGATGGGAGCCTCTATCAAAATCTACTTTAATCTATTAAAGCTAGCTTGGCACATGTCATCCCACTCAAACTTCACATCTTTCCTTATTAACCATGTCAGTGGAGCTGCAATCATTAAGAAGCCTTTTACGAACCTTCGATAGTAGCTTGCCAATCCTAGGAAACTCTATATCTTCATCACATTCCTAGGAGGATTCTATTTTAACACAGCTTTAACTTTACTTGGGTCCACTCAGATGCCCTCAACTGAGGTAATGTGGCCCAAGAATGCTACCTCTTCCAACTAGAAATCACATTTGCTAAATTTAGCATACAACTATTTCTCTCTCAATATCTATAACATAATTTAGAGGTGTTGTTCATATTCCTCCCAGGTTTTAGACTGCACCAAGATGTCATCAATAAATATAACCACAAACTAATCCAAGTATGGCTTAAAATTTTGGTTCATCAGATCCATGAAAGCTGCTAGGGTATTAGTGAGCCTAAATGGCATTACTAGGAATTCATAATGCCCGTAGCGAGTCCTAAAAGCATTTTTAGGAATGTCACTTTCTTTGATCTATAACTAGTGATATCTTGACCTTAAATATATCTTAGAAAAGACACTAGCACCTTGTAACTGATTAAAGAGATCATCAATCCTAGGCAATATATTTATTTTTAACTTTCACTTTATTCAATTGCCTATAATCAATACACAATTAGAGTGACCTGTCCTTTTTCTTCACAAACAATATAGGTGCTCCCCATGGTGACACACTAGGTTTGATGAAGCCTTTATCTAGTAACTCCTGTAACTATACTTTTAATTCCTTCAACTCTGCTGGGGCCATTCTATAAGGCATAACAGATATTGGATTCACACTAGGGTATATCTCAATCTCAAAGTCTAACTCTCGATGTGGTGGCAATCCTGGCAACTTATTTGGGAATACATCAGGAAAATCAGACACAATAGGTATTTGATCTAAACTAGGGGTAAGAACACTTATATATACTATAGATGCTAAAAAGGTTTCACATCCTTTCCAAATGAGTCTTCTGGCTATTATTGTTGAGATAATATTGGACAGGGAGCCTCTTTTACCCACAATAGTCACCTCTTACCCATCTGGGGTCTGTAGACTCAAACTTTTCTTTTCATAATCAATTACTGCTCTGTGCTCTGATAGCCAGTCTATACCAAGTATGACATCAAAATCATGGAAGGGAAGCTCTATTGGATCTGTTGGGAAGGTTTGATCATGGATCATTAAAGGACAGTGTCTATAAACTATGTTCACTATCACGCTCTGACCTATTAATTTGCTCACTTGAATATCTAAGTCTATGGGTTTTAGTTTAAGCCCTTGTTCTAGTTCAAGCCCTCTATCTTGTACTTATGTGATGTATATATATGAGTGTGTCAATCCAAGATCTATGAAAGTTAGCACTGAAACATCAAATAAAATAAAAGTACCAGCGATGACATCTAAAACCTCTGCTTCCTCCCGAGACCGTATGGCATACTATCGTGCTAGAGCTTTTGTCTCTAATCTACCCCTTTAGCTAGTGCGCGACTGCTTTTACCTTTACCGTCTTAGGGGTCTACCATCTATTGCTACTATTAAAGCCTGAGTCTGGATAGCCTCTATTTGCCTCTAAGGGTACTCCTTCTAATAATGGTCTCGAGCCTCACATACAAAGCACTAGTTTCACCTAAACTGCCAACACTGGCCCCAGTGCTTCCTCTAGCAACTCCTATATGTTGGAGGTACACTCCTAGTAGTAGATACTAGTGTACTCAAGGCCTATTTGGATGGAGGTGGTCGAGGTTTAGGAGGATAGCCCTGACTAGTCCTCTATAATGGGGCCTGCCTCTATGACTACTAGCCTATCTACCTTTAGGATTGCTGGCTAGGCTAGAAGTCCTTTTGTCTCTTGCTCCCACTTGGAGCTAAACTAGTCTAGCCTATAGCAAATGGCCTCTTCCTCTGATATAACTCCCATTTCTATTGCAACATCTTTTCCATATCATAAGCTGCTGCTATCAACTCGAAGAAATCTCTAATCTTCGAAGTCAAGATCTGTATCCTCAACTCCATATTGAGGCCCTTCTTGAACCTCTTAAATTTCTCCTTGTCATTAGAAATGAACTCTATTGTATATCTACTTAGACGAGTAAAATCCTTTTCGTACTTGGAGACTGATCTCCTTTCCTACTTCAGATCAAAGAATTCATGCCTCTTCTTATCCTTGTAAGAATCAGGGATATATCTTTTTGAAACTCCTTTAAGAAGAACTCCTAAATAAGATTAGCTACTGCCTTTCTATTCCTTAATGTATCCCACCAGTGGAAGGCCTCCTCCTATACCAAAGAAGTGGAACACTTCAGGCACTCTTCCTCAAAGCACTCCAACTACTCTAATATCTTAGTGGTCCACTCCAGCTAGTACTTTGCTCTCGTTGCATCATCCTCCATCGTACCTAGGAAGTCCACAACTCCTATCTTTTTCATCCTCTTTAAATAAGTCTTTTGCAATTTTGGGGGAGCTGGTGGAGGTGGAAGAGGTGCAACAGGGACTAGAATTAGTGGTGGTGGCAGTGGTGGAGGTGCTATAGTATGCCTTAATAATTCAACTATCTACTGCAGTAGGGCTAGAGAAACCTGAGTCTGAGGTTGGGGCTGAGGTAGTGGCTGGTGGGCAGCATCACTTGGATCTAGGGTGGCTACACTCACCTCTAGTCTATGTCATGTAGTAGAGGCATGACTGGCCACCTCTTCCCCTTGATCTGGAGGGGTCTGCTCACTCATCATATCTAAACTATACTGAAAACAATTATCAGCTTCAGATAGTGTAACTTGACTCAAAATAAAACCCTAGAATCATACACTTATGTATAGGATGCCTAGGATGCCTAAACCTACTCTGATCCCACTAAATGTAACACCTCCTACCTATTCCTGAAGGAAATAGGTAAAGTGTGCTATTTCTCGTGAGGTTACCCATCCTTGGACTTCCCCAGGGACCTTTTGTTTAACTCTTACTCAACTTTGACCACCTTTGACCTAGACTACCCAATCTTACTTCTATCTACTTAGCCCTTTATTACTGCTTATTTTGGATTGTTAACACATTAAATTATGGCTACCAAACATTTATAGATAGTCGAGCAGCATAACAGCTTCCTAGGTGAAGAACCCAAATTATACCTATAAGGAAAAACACTTCTAAAGCCATTTACCCATCACACCTCATTCTTGGACCCTTCTAGTCTACTAGATCATTTTTAGACATCTTCACATACAAAATAGCACATAAGGTCATAGAACCACAAGCACATAGATACAAATAGGCATACTATATATTAACAGCCAAAATTATACAGATATATAAGGTTATTATCTCAAGTTTTATCTTTACAACCCATAACCCACACTAACCTACTATACACGAATGCGTATCTACAGTAACCAAAAGAAAAGCAAAAGTATACCCCAATGACTCAGAAAGCAGCTACATTAGTGCCGTTTGAAACTGATCATCCCTCAATCTATGGCCTACGCATCAGAACACCGACACGATGAGTATAAACTCAGTTGTGGAATAGACCAAATATAATATGTCATAACACACACATGCAACATGCAACACACAATGTTAGATGCCATTTGCCCTATCCAATTATGACCAGTTCTTTTATTAAGTCCAAGTCTACTTATTTATTTCTCAGTTTAGTTTATTATAATTTAGGCCCATGATAGATAGACGATAATTTAAAACACCATATAGTGGGAACTATTCTATGCAGTGGCCCATATTTTTGACCTCGGTAGCTGCACCTATCTCGCTCGATAGTAGGGATCAGTCCATAGACATCCTAATACTGGACTAGCAGATAACAGGGATTAGTCCGTAGACCTCCCAATATCTACAAATGGGATAGCAAGGATCAACCCCATGGGACCTTTTAATACCCCGAGTCACATCATCAACACCATAGGTGGATAGCAAGCATCAGCCACATGGGACCTCCTAATATCCACAGACAGCATATAGGTAGTAGGGATCAACCCAGGTGGACCTCCTAATTCCTAAGTGTGCAGGGTTCATCTCAAAACCTCGGCAGCTGCACCTACCACATTTAACATACAACAGTGGCCCTAAAAGGACTAAACTACCTAGTAGCTACTAACTCCTTAGTTGACCGGTCAACCCATCTAGTAGGTGTAACTAATGGGCCAAATATCGATATGAGTCTATTATTCTTAAGTTTATTACTTCTTGAGTCTAGTATGTTGCTAAATTACATACTATGCCAAATTACACACAAAGTGCGATGACATGCCTATCGTCATAAAGTTACTATTCATTTGATCTTTTTATGAAACTGACACTATTCATTTAGTCAATTTTAAAGTTCAAGCATTTTTTAAAATCTAACCCATACCAACTTTAATTTACATCATTTCTTCACATATGCATACATAAACCATGTTCACACTTTAAGGTACATAATCATGCCATTTTACAAGTCCTTACATACCTATCCAATTAAGCTACCATTTCACCACATTTTCATGCCAAACATATCACTATTATTATCCATTCCAAATTATGGTTTATACACTGCATATACTTGCCATTTTCTCGCCTAATATAACTTATACATGTTCACACATACCATGCCACATTACATACCCCATTCGGCCAAAGCATATGCATACACATAAACATGGATTTCTTCCCAATCTATTATGCCAAACCTATTATTTTAAGGCCATTAACATTACTATAACACCAATTTAACTTATTACTATGCATAACACTATGAACATACACTACTATACAACACAAATGCACAATTTCATAACAAACATATAGACACACCAAATTTTAGTCTATTCCACATACCTAGGGTGTGAAAACACCCTTTTCTCCACCACTTAGAGGCTTGTAAGCTTACTCTCCTTCAATGGTATCCTTAACACCTAAACATACATAATTCATCCTTAGAAAAATTCTCCAAAATTTTTTTATAGCTCTAAATTGAAATCTAAAACCATGATTAACCTTAGAATACCTTAATCTACCCATACCAAAAATAAAAAATGGGTTAAAAACACTTACTCAGGAAAAAGTCACTACTCACTCAAGTGAGAAATCTCCCAATCTAAACTCTATTTCTCAGTTTTGTTAGAAGATTTGGAATCTAAGGACTATGGAGGCAAGAATCCATATAAATTTTATGGGTTTTAGATAAGAGAGGAGACAGAAATTCACGTCGGGTTTTTAGGGTTTTTAGGTGGAACATGGTTAGTTGGCACATGTGAGCCATTCACATGTGTAACCCCTTATATAGGAG
>CANXYI010280725.1:0-13026 GCA_948208565.1 Hura crepitans | reverse complement strand
TTTTTAGATACTTGGGAAAAGAGTTAATTTAAGATTTTTAATTTTTCTTATTTATATAAACAACCTTTTGACATAAACATATATTGATTAACACACTAGTTAGCTAAATGACAATTAATAACTGTTCTAGGAGTTTTCTCTTAAATTAAGGGAAGATTTTATATGTAATTTTTATTCTTCTTGTAGATGACATATGAATTAAAGTATCTTCTTAAGACTTATTCTAATGGATGAATTATACTAGGTTTCAACTAAGAATATAATATGTGGCTTAATGAGTATGTAAAGGTGATATAATAAGTGTATATCAGAATCACATATTTAGTGTTGATATGTATAAAGAAAAACTATGAAAGTTTATAATGCTACCTATGGAATTTTATCAAGTGATGTGATTATTTATATATATGAATGAATGATCTTATAAATGCCATGTATATTCATTTGCTTGGAACATTTGAATTACCAAGTGGACAATGAATCCACTCAAGTTTGAATTGTTTTGATAATAATAATATCGATGCACAAGAAAGTGATGTTATGATCATGTGCATATGAAAATCCTTGTTTGGGAAATGATAGTAGTTTTTAATATGAGAGGTATCAGGATTTATAATTTGAATATAATTGAGAAGTATCAATTCTAAGAATAATCATAATTGCCTTTACTAACCCCAGTAGGAATAGAGTTAGATAGATTAGCATGCTAGTCAGGGTATAGTGGTACCACAACTTTTTAAGCTATTGCCATTATCTCAGGCTATGCACCATTTATATATAGAGGTTGTAACCACTTATCTTAATTCTTAATATTTGACTTTTATTATTTTTGGTAATTACTTTATGTAATATTTTAAGATGGAATACTAATAACAGTATATTAGTGATTATGTAACTTATGATTGATAATTGGATATACATGTTTTACTTACATGATTATTTAAATTATATGCATCTTAAATAATGGAATGAAGATCTTACATTCATTAAATAATTATATATATGATCTGAAGATTTTATGACATTCAGAGTTTTTAAAGACCATAACTGCGGTGTTTGCTGCCTACCAAAAGTTTATATGGATTGAATGTCATAAAATGATTTAATGGCATGTAAATTTGTGTTAAGTCTGGTGAAATGAATTATATGTTTATTCTCATTATAGTCCTCTATTTAATTTCTTTCTTTATTTATAGTTAGTGAATATCTCAGCTATAAGTTATGTTAGTTTAAGTTTGGTTCACTCCACTAACGATATTTGTCCTCAGCATGTTAGTTTTACCTTTTGTAGGTACAGAGCAAATTGAGTTGAGGGAGAAGCTATAAGACTTCATCAAAGTTTAGTTTTATAAAGATGGAGTATCCGATTGAGGTTTTTGTGATTTTAGTTTTTACCTTCATATGTGTATTATCTATTGAAGTATTTGTAACATAAGTTCCTTTGTAATTAATTCCACATGCTTTATAGTGATTTATAATGATAGGAATGTATAGGTGATATGAAGAAGCCTTATTAAAGAAAGTATTATACTTATAAGTGGGTATTTACCATTTGTAAAGTTAAATATTCTAATTAATGGATTTATTGGTTGTATCGTGATATGTCATCAAGGCCTTTACTGTACATTCTAACTTTTATTCCAAAATTACATTTGTACCATCCAACTTCCCTATAAATAGGGAACCCTCTCATTAGGAGAGGAAGAACCTTTCTTTAGCTTAGAGTTTTAGAAAGCTCATGTGCTAAACAAACTTGTAATGTGCAAGCAAAGAAAATTTAAATCTTTGTTTGATTACATTAATATAAGACAAGTTTTGTTTTGTACATTTAAATTATGAATAATAAATTTAATTTTCATTTACATTTACATATTTTAAGTATGCTCTGTATTTACGGTTTTAATTGATCTGGTGCAATAGAGAATTTTGCTTATATGTTGCATCTGTTTATTTTTATGTATGCTTTACATTTGTACCCTTAGCTAATCCCGTGCATCAGAAATTTTGTTCATCTATTGTTTTCCTACATCTATCTTGTTTTCATATTTTTTCTTGTATTATCATTTATCTACCCATTCATTCCACATACACACACACATATATATAGTTATTTCTTAAATTTAAAAAAAAAGAAAATTAACTTTTAAAATTTAAAACAAACCACAAAATATAATGTTTTAACACCAATGTTATGTGAAATACCTTTAATATTAATAAGTTATGCGAAAGCTGATATTTAACATCAGTTGCATCACTATTTATAAAATTAAAGGAACATAATTAACTATAGGTTCCACCTTCATTCATTCAAAATGATGTTGACTAATTTAGAGGGAAAATTGATTCATTGAATCTGATTTTAATTTAAAGGGATGCAAAATTGAAATAAAATCAAATAATATCATAAATTATTTTGGTTTATTTAGTTCATTAATTTATTCAACTTTCGATTTATTCATTTAGTTTGAAAATAAATTGAATTATTCGGTTATGTTCAACACTTAAGAGCAAAAATTAAAGAAATCAAACAAATCAAATATTTAAAATGATTGGAGGTATCTTAACCGTGGGCAACTCGAGTTAGACCTAAAACAGGCCTCTAAAAGGTATGTTCTAAATTCAACACAAGGACTGGAGTTCGAGTGTTCCCCATAAGGTAGTTTTACCTAGTGGTAAGTGTGAGTTACCACTTATGTTGTCAGTTTGGGAAGTAACTAAGGAGATTCTGGATTCTAGAATTCCCTCTTATTCATCCCTACCACATAATACTGATTTTCATCTCGATAGTTCTAATTTTATCAATTCCCTTCAAGCATGCAATTATTGTAATTTAAAATAAATACATTTGCATATAAAAAATGACTGAATAAAATAAAATACACAAAAAATAAATCATAAATATCCATCATACATGAGATCGACATTGGTATGAAATCATTTTATTGGATAAAAGGAACATTGGTTCCTAAAAATAATTTATTAAAAGTATTAATTTTATTTATTAAAATCATTTTTCTAAGAAATTATGGAACTTTGGTTCCAAACCACTTTATTAGTTAAAACATTTTACTCTTATTCAAATAAAACCATTTCGGTTATTGGAATTGGTTTCAAATCTTTATTAATTAAAACACTTTATAAAATCTTATTCTATTTAAAACTTTTTATTTACTCAATTTTACAAATTTTGGGTGAGAGGACTTTGGCCCTCAGAGATATCCAAATTAAAATATTAATTATTTAAAATACCTTATTTTTATCAAATTAAAACTTTTTTAGGTATTTAGAGACTCTGGTCCTAAAATCTTTATTTTTTGCAATTAGACCTTTATTTTCTATAAAAATTTTTAATATGAGTTTAATTTTTAAATCAGATCAAAAATCATTTTAATCTACCTTTTAAAACATGCATGAAATTACATATAGAAATATTTAAAATAATTAGAACTGAAAATTTTACTACAAAGGATCTAAAAACCTTATAAAAATAATTAATTATAGACCATATGCATGAAACATGTAAACAAACCTATTAAAATGGTCCTAAGTCTATGCAGACCATAAGGATACAAGAGCTAGGTCCACATGGACGTTATGAGCACACAACATAAGTCCGTGCGAACATATTCCTCTTTAGAATCCAAAATAAGCTCAAACTCAAGAATGAAAAGGTTAGCAAAATATACACAAGATACATAAGGACTTTAACACATAGGACAATTAAAAGAAATATCATACAATAGAGCATAAATAAAAATTAACCCGCATAGACGTGTCTCTCCATAAGAAGAGATTCTTATAGATTAGACCATCATTGTAGAAATATAAAAGTAATAAAAAACATGCTGAAAACTAGCCATAAATAAAGATCCTTATGGACCTTTAAGAAATGAAATGTCTATATGAGCATAGGTCTGCCCGATTATTATTTTTTGATAGAGAGATCCACGTAGATATATACATCAACATAAAATGATAAGAGAAAAGGAAGCAAAAATAGCTATCCCACAAATAATAAAAAGAACATGAAAATGAAATATGAATACACACACAAAGAAATATTAACGCACATGAATAAATGAATAGATGAAAGAACAAATAAATAAAATAAATAAAAACTAATCTTCCTTTTAATAAAGTAGATCCATCAAAATGGGCCTTTTACAACTCTATCCTCATAGAGGATCCTAGATTTAAGAATTAAAATATGTAAATAAAAGAAAAAAACTCAACATTGACACTTGATGTAAATCCATACTAATTAAAAGAAATATGATGTCTAGAGATAGAGGTTTACACAAAGAGGTTTTTGTGGACTTTATGTTAGAAAAATTATAAAAGATAAAATATTAAAGCAAACTAAATAGGTAAGAAAAATAAAAGTCTCCCTTCTTTAATGTTGTAAACCTCTTAAAGTAGATCTTTTAACACTCCATCTTCATCGAGGATTATGGACCTCAAAAAAGAAAAAAAAGCTAAAAAAGTTGAAAAAGAAGTAATAAAAGTAAACAAATTAGAGATAAAGATTAAAAAGAAAGAATAAGAGCCTTCATAAAGGTTTCCTCAGGTATTTAACCCAAATAAGGAGTTTTCTTAAGCTATGTAAGGTTGGGCCACTTCAAAGCCAAGCAAAATGGTAGTTTCTTTAAGCTTTTTCAATAGAGGATCAAGGTTTTTATGGATTTTCTAATAGAGAGAATAAGATAAGAGAAAAGTGCCAAGGGCAAAAAGGGATTTTTTTTTTTCAAATCATTCTTCTCTTTTCCCTTTCTAAAAAATGTTTCTCTTTTGTAGTCTCTATAGAATAATTCATGGGCCCCGATAGAGAATATTCTTCCAGCTATTTAAAAGGTGGTCTCGATACAACCTTTAAATATTTAGGTCTACATAGACCTTAGATGTAAAGGTTCACATAGACTTGTATTCTTGCAATGAGAAGGTTCGCATAGACTTATATCCTTGCAATGAGAAGGTTTATATAGATATTTACGTATTTGTTCATAAGATCCGTAGATGTCCAATTTAGGTTCACGCGAACCTTTATCCTCGTGATAGAAAGTCTACACGTACGTTAGTGACATATGCCATCAAAGTTCATATGGACCTTTGACTCATGAAAGATGGTCCATGTGGATATCATGTAGTGTCTTTAGGTCTCTTTCTCAAGCTTTTTTAAAGGTATTTTTAGGTTTTGTTTTCAAAGTATTTTGCTTAGTTTGTAGGCTTTCCCTTACATCTCTTAAGAAACATCCGGCATTTAAGAGCTTCATCATTAGAAACCCTTTAAACTAAAAAGTGTCTCGAGTGTTAATGTCTATAGTTACCCCCACTTTGATGGGGCTTAAAAGCTTTATACATCAAATTGCATCAAAATTTAGAAGAAAGGAAGAGACGTGTACTTGTGCCTCAGAGTTGGTTCTGAGAACTCGCCTCACTTGGTAGGTTCTGGGATTTTCACCCTTTTTCCAGTAAGGGTTTGAGATGGTTAAAGTCTAAAATGTTGACCCTCTTTTTAATAAAGGGTTATCAAAGTTTGGGATGTTGACTCTCTTCCTAGCAGGTGTTTGAGATGATTGAAGCTTGGGATGTTAACCTTTTTCCTAGCACGGGTTTGAAGTTTAAGATGCTAACCCTTTTTCTAGTAAGGGTTATCAAGTTTGATTGAAGCTTGGGATGTTGACCCTTTTCCTAATAGGGGTTTTAGGATGTTGACCCTCTTCCTAGTAGGGGTTACTAAAGTTTGGGATGGTGACCCTCTTTTTTATAGGGATTTAAAATGATTAAAGCTTGGGATGTTAACCCTTTTCCCAGCAGGAGTTTGAAATGATTAAAGTTAGGGATGTTGACCCTCTTCCCAATAAGGGTTTGAGATGAATGAAGCCTGGGATGTTAACCCTCTTTCTAGTAGGGGGCTTTAGGATGTTGACTTTCTTTCTAGTAGGGGTTTGAGATGATTGAATCCTAAGATGTTGACCTTCTTCCTAGTAGAGGTTTTAAGATGTTGACCCTCTTTTTAGTAGATGTCCAAGATGATTAAAACTTAAAATGTTAACCCTCTTTCTAGTAGGGTTTCTAGGATATTTACCCTCTTCTTAGTAAGGGTTCTAGGATGTTAAACCTCTTCCTAGTAGGGGTTTGAGATGGTTGAAGCCCAGGATATTAACCCTCTTCTCAATAAGGGTTCTAGGATGTTAACCCTCTCCTAGTAGAAGTTTGAGATGATTGAAGCCTAGGATGTTGACCCTCTTTTTAATAGGTGTTTATGATGATTAAAGCCTAGGATGTTGACCCTTTTCCCAATAGGGGTTATTGAAGCTTGGAATGTTAAACCTCTTCCTAGTAGGGGTTATTGATAATTGATGTTTGAGTTTTAGTCCTCCCCACAATGAAGCACTCCTCCTAAAAGAGCTCTCTACTCAGTAGGTGCCACGTCTGTTAGCTTTGTCTAAGAGCTCTCTCTACTCGGTAAGTGCAACATTTGTTAGCTTTGTCTGAGATCTCCCCTTACTTGGTAGGTGTGATGTCTATCAGCTTTGATGGATTAAAGCCACACTATGAGCTGTTGTTTTGCTAGTATGCTTGTTAATGGTTGTGCCTTAAGGTGAATGTTAAAGCTAGTAAGCTTGTCACTGAAGAGAGAGTCAATGCACTATATAGCAAAAAACTAGTAAGCTTGCCCTTGTATTAACTCTTATTGAATTATAAAATTCTTGTCATATTTGTAAGAGCAAAGATTTATTGTTAGTGTTATACATTATGCAAAAAGGATGAATGCATACCTTTTAATGTGTCTGTGGTGTCTGTAATTTGTTTATAGTTTGATAATTACCCTTAGGATCATAAGGGAATCCCATGTTTGGAGTGCCTATAATCCCACATGTGTATAATTTTGGATGGCATATTGGCCATTCGACTTCGACTTTAACTTCAATTTTGACTACCATGTCATTCATCCATCTAGTAGTCATGTCAATTTTGTGTTATGGCAAATGGAAATACATTTGTAGCTAAAAAGCTAGTAAGCTTACCCTTTGTATTAGTGTTTGCTTTGACAAATGGTGTAGCATTTGGCATTTAGGAGGTTCTAGTGGTTTCAAGACCTTCATAGATCTTTATTCTCTTTGCCATTTAATGGTTTGCATAACCTATGATTAAATAAGGTACAACCGTTAGCTTAACACATTGGACTAAGTTTGCATGACACACCTATATTGACGAATGTGATTTGGTGGTTTAAAGGTCAAATGTCCCCATCATTTTATGAGCATTTTCATGAGATTCTAGGCTATTGACAATATGATGTCCATACCCTGCCATGCTTACTTCTAGAAAAATCATTAGTGCAAAGAAGACATACTTGCAATGAAGTAAATATGAGCCCATGAAATGCTTGCTTTCAACCTAGTTATAGTACTTACAAAGTGTGCTTTCTTTCAAAATGAAATTATTTTACATGCCTAAAATTATATACATGTATGTATGTTATGTGCTATGCACGTAAGACAAAGTCATTGGCTTAACCTACGGATGGATAAAATTAAGGCACTTCTAGAGGATCAATAGAAAGCAAATGTGTTTATAAGGTATTAGATGACTGGATTTGTTATTTTTAAGGCTTATGTTTATTTTATTTCCAGATGAACAATGGCTTGGTTTAGAGGAGTGTAAGATTTATAGCTATTAAGATGGACATTTCTTCATTTACTAGTGATGCCCTCAATTCTCTATAGATTGTCAAATTATTATTTCTCTTTCTTTTTTTCTTTTTTTTTTTCATATTTTTTTACTTTAATTTTTGCCTAGAAGTCTAAAGGTTTTCCCTAGTGGGCTATGCCCTAACTTTTGCCTAATGCACCCTTAAAATGAGGTTTTCACACTAGCAGGTTATCTGACTTTTGCTTGATATGCCTTTAAAAGGAGGTTTTCACACCGAATGTTTTTTTTATAAGATGAAGCCACTTTTACAAGTGAAAAGATTCCCACTCTTTGATACCTTGTCACTAAATGATGCACTTTTACCATCATAGCAAGTTCTTATTGAGGATAAACCATATCACTATTATCTTAAAAGTTGTCATTCAGAGGAAGGAATGGTGTTTCCTTTTTAGGTTTTGGGTTAATTATAGGTTAATTTTGGTTGATAAGCTTGGTAACATGCTTAGATAGACAATAAAAGCAATGGGGCCATGGTTTCAGGGAAGGCTTTATTAAGGAAAAGTGTCTTAGTTATTTTGCATGATATATTTCGCCATTTAGCAATTTGTGTGTATGAAGATAATTAACATAGAGACATTATTTAATTTTAACATTTAAACATCTTAGACTTATAATACTAAGCTCTTAGTATCAACCAGTCACTAAGGTTTTCTTGGTTGAATATTTTCTCTCCATTCCTCTAGCTTTTGCCTAGGCCGGTTCAAAGGGTCATCAACCTATTGAGGGTTTTCAAAAATTTTAAAGCAATCTTCCTAATTGATTAGTGAGATTACTTAACTTTTTGTTTGTATTAAATTTTTCCTCAGAATAAAGCAACCTTAATGCGATTAGGGATGCCTTGTCTTAGTGTGAGTTTTTGCTTGAGTAAATATCAACTGAACTTTGCTTTAAAATTTCCATTTCAGTGGACAGTGTTAGATTTTCTTTATTGTCGAATATTTGATGTTGGCTTTTAGTTTGTTTTGTTTTAGTGGGAAGTTTAGTGAAAGGGATTATTACACTTGAAACATTTTAAGGGGTTATTCAAGGAACTAGGCCCTCTTTATGTAACAAGATTTTCATGTAGAAGAGACTCACTTGTTAAGGGTTTATTGATTTCCTTTATAATAATTTTAAGAAATTTTTTATAGAGGTGGGATTAACATAGAGCTCAATAGTTATGGGTATAAGAGAGTTTTTAAAGATCTAGCTGGCATTACCACTTCATATTGCCTTTGAGAATGTTTTTGATTGCTTACATTAAGAATTTAGCCCAAAATATAAGACTATTTTATAATCCTTCATATATGCTCATGAGGTTAATTATGAAGTTGACTCATGGTTTTGTTGATTATAAGGGTTGACTTAGATATTGATCCAGGGCTTTCAATAGAGTGTTTAAAGCTTTAATATTTATTAGGCTTTTTGATGACTATCCAAAATAAGGATTCATTAGGTCTAAGCCATAGGGCTAAGAATATAATGTTATGGGCGATGAGAATGGAGAGTCATGAGTGATGAGAATAGAAGGGCACTTGTATTTATTTAAGAGGAGATAAATTTAAGGTGTTAGATTCCTTGGATCTTTTAGGCTAAAACTTGATAAGATGTTAATTAGGTTAAGAATTTAACCCCATAGACATAACTTATTTGTCCATCTTTTCTTTTAGTCTTTTAAACCTATTTTATCTTCATTTCCAAAAGTTTTCTTGGTTCGGTAGTTGAATATGGGATAAACTCCTCTTTTATTTTTTTCTCTTTTTTTTTATCTCTCTTTTCACTTATCAAAAGCTATAAAAATATGATCTAAGATGGTCAAATTTGCCAAGATTAAACAAACTAATCATAACTGAATTAAGATCACGTATGCAATAATTATCAACGTGCATGTTATCACATAGCAAAACATCATACGAGTGAGATAAAAGTGAGAACATTTCATTGAAAGGATAAAAGGAAAGTTTTAAGTTCTAAAACTTGTTCACAAGTACAAATATTTTTAAGGACATAAAAGAAAAGTCAAAGTGTAGGCTTAAAGCTTTCTTGGAATCAGACAGTTGCTGAGGTTTGATCTCCTTTGATAGATAGGCTGGCAAGGTCTTAAATAGTAGGAGGTTCACTATCTATATTGTTAGAGTGGGGTTCTTTCTTATTTAGATGCTTCTCCCTCATCTTATGTTATTGTGAATATTTGGCATTGGAAATAAAGCTAGATGAAGTATTAACCTAATTGTTAGTAATGCTATCTAGTAGTTTGAAGATCATAAGAGCTTCTTTAAATTGAGTATAAGTAAGGGGATCATTTGGAGATCATTTACCCGTATGTTGAATAGTTATAGTTAGGTCTTTAACATGTATTATGGCTTTCATCTCTTCCTTAAAATGATCTAGGACTTCTACCACCTTTTTTCAAGAAATAAAGGAATCTTGGCCATCAACCATGATTTGGGGATAAAAGAAATATAATCTCTTGAGGATGAAATGTGGGAATTCATCAACTAGCACAAAAAGGTGTCTACCAGTGTTAACCAATAATTGGTCTCTGATAGTTATCAACCATAAAGGGTTAGTATAATCCATGACAGAAGATTATTTGTGACAGATGTATACATGATATGCATGTTATGCAATATACACAAACATAAACAAGTCGCTTTCCAACTTTATTTCTTTTATACGGGTGGTATAGCCATAACTGTCTAGATGGGCTTTATTAAAAAATTAGTGGGAAGCGTAAGAACATAATGGTGCATAGTCTTAAGCTAGTAGCATAACACTATTATTCTAAGCATGCAAGAGGTTTTGACAACTATTGCTGGATGAATTCTAGCCATTTCATGATAAAAATTAGTTTAATCCATCCTAGTTACAAAAAGGCCTAATGGTTTAAACCTTGTATTTTAAGAAAAAGGTGAAATTCATTTCACAACAGAAGTCCACATCACAAACGATGCAAATTATTATGGTATCCTAAGGGGAAATACATCTAGGCCAATTACATGGGCTATAGTACAATCCATTCTTAAAGCTATTGTCCTTCAAATGAGGCCCCTCTTAATGAGTCTTCCCAATCACGGCTAATAACGACCTATTGGTTTATCATTATATATACCATTTAGATATCAAGCTTAGAGTGGTGATTATCATTCCTAAAAATCCACTGAATTGGGTGAAAATGGCTTTATGCTTTAGAATGCCACTGAGGGTAAAAAGGGACGTCTAACTTATTCTAAGATTCTAGTATGAAATGAAATTTCTAGAAATGATAAACCTTAGAATTGAGATTGAACCGATATTAATTATAAGGCACTTTTGGATCAAATTCTCATAGGGGACTCTCTATTAGAGTTGCCAACTAGAGATACCTTGACTAAGGGCAACTTAAGCCATACTTAGAACGAGCCTCTAAAAGGCATATTCTAAATTCGACATAAAGATTAGAACTTGAGGGTCCCCTAGAAGGCAGTTTACATAGTGGTGAGTGTGAGTCGCCACCCGAGCAATTAGTCTGGAAAGTAAACCAAAGAGATTCTGAGTTTAGGTATTCTCTCTTATTCATGCTTACCACATAATATTGATTTTCATCTCAATAGTTTAATTTTTATTAATTCCCTCCAAACATGCGATTATTGTGATTTAAAATAAACACGTTTGCACATAAAAAATAATTAAATAAAGTTAAATAAAAGTAAATAAAATACACATAAAAAAATAAATCATGAATACCTATCATACATGAAATCGGGCCAATTATTTACTATAAGTGTTCATTTAATTTTTTTAAAGCCATTTTTCTAGGGGTTTATGGAATTTTGATTCTAAAACCACTTTATTAGTTAAAATGTTTTACTTTTATTCAAATAAAACTATTTTGGTTATTGGAACATTGGTTCCCAATCTTTATTAATTAAAACATTTTTTTTATAAAATCCTTTTCTATTTAAAACTTTTTATTTACTTAATTTTATAAATTTTGGGTAAGAGGACTTTAATCCTTAAAGATATCCAAATTAAAACATTGATTATTTAAAACACCTTATTTTTATCAAATTAAAACTATTTTGGATATTTTTTAGGACTTTGGTCCTAAAACCTTTATTTTTATACAATAGGGCCCTTATTTTTTTTATAAAATGTTTTATTGTGAATTCAATTTTTAATTGAATCAAAAATCATTTTAATCTACCTATTACAACATGCTTGGAATTATACATAAAAATATTTAAAATAATTACAATTGAAAATCCTATTATAATTGATTTAAAAAGCTGATAAAAATAATTAATTACAAACCATATGCATGAAACATAAAAACATATCTACCAAAGCAATCTCAAGTCCATGCAGATGACAAAGATATAAGAGCCAAGTCTACGCAGACCTTATGAGCACACAACATAAGCCCGAGTAGATGACTTCCTCCACAGAATACAAAATGTTAGCATAATATACACAGGATACATAAAAACCTTATCACATAAAACAATTAAAAGCAAACCCATACAATAGAGCACAAGTAAAAATAAGTCTACATAGACCTATCTCTCCATAAGAAGAGACCTGTGTAGACTATACAGTCATTATAGATACATAAAAGCAATAAAAAGCATGCTGAAAACCACTCATAAATATAGATTCGTATGGATCACCAAAAATGGAATGTATGTACAAGCATAGGTTTGCATGGATATTATTCTCTAATAGAGAGGTACGGACATTTACATCGACATAAAATGATAAGAGAAAAAGAAGCAAACATAGCTATCCCACAAATAATAAAGAGAATAAGAAGATGAAATATGAATACATATACACATAAACGTTAACACATATGAATGAAGGAATAAATGAAATAACAAATAAATAAAATAAATACAAAAAAATCTCCATTCTCCAATAGAGTAGATCCATTAAAATAGCTCTTTGACAACTCCATTCTCATATAAAATCCCAAATTTAAGAACCAAAAGATGTAAATAAAAGAAAATAAACACATAATTTAGGTCCATATAAAACAAAAGAAATATGATGTCTAAAGATAGAGGTTAGCATAGATGTAGTCCCTAAAAAGAGAAGGTCTATGTAGACTTTATGTCAAACAGAGTATAAAAAATAAAATATTAAAGTGAACCAAATGGCTAAGAAGAGCAAAAGTCTCCTGCATCTAATGGAGTAGACCTCTCAAAATATCTATTTTAACACTTCATCTTTATTGAGGATCATAAACCTTAAAAGAGGAAAAAAAACCTAAAAAAGATGAGAAACAAATAATAAAAGAAAACAAATTAGATATGAAGACTAAAAAGAGTGAATGAGAGCCCTTTATAAAGG